>MBPM02000087.1:0-295877 GCA_001695595.3 Plasmopara viticola
ATTTTGACAAGCCCATCCTATGGTATCGATGGGTAGAAAACACTAAAGCACACAAACCACCCAGAGCCTTCAATCGAACCTATCAGACGCTCTGAGAGTATCATTAGTTTTACTCAAAAGCATCAAGGGTACCCCCTGTCAGAAAATTCTAATTTGCATAACCATTCAATCGTGAACTAATTAAATTGTTATCCTGAATTATCTTTCTATATAGTATAACAAGATAACAAAATGGTTTACACTCAAGAACTTTATCAGAAGAACAAGGAATCAATAATCGCAGCAAAGAAGCGCTACTATCAAAAGAACCGAGAAAATCCTACGAAGCAAAAAGAGTATGATCAAACACATCGAGAAGAAAGGAAACAGTATTTAGCTAAAAAACTAATCAACCAAACTACTGACTAATAATATTTTTTTTTGCTTACAAACAATGTTAATCACTATATATACAAAGACATTGTCATCTTGAATTACGTTTTACTTAGTATATATAAACATTTTCAAAATGCCAGTCTCGAATAATCTAAAGAAGGCTCAAAAGACCCGCAGCGACCTCTATAAGTTTGCTAAGACCCACAACCTAGATGTTAATTGGAAAATGAAAACCTCCACTATGGAGAAGGTTGTCAATACATCCAAACAAAGCAAAGTAAAATTAATTGTGAAGACACTCCGTAAGGTTAAGCTAAACAATGACACAGCTAGTTAAAAGCTATCAATAAAACAACAGGTAAAGTTGAAATGCAATTGAATCGTTTCGAGCGTATCCGCAAAGACATTGTAGCTCCAGCCGATAAGAAACTTTTACTGCATTTTAAAGGTGAGAATGGATCCGTTTTGAAAACATATCATCTACAAGATAGACTAATTAATATCGATAATCTATATATCACTGAAGAGAATCAATATAGTTCGGGGCTGATATTGAATTAGACATTATTCCAACATCAACAGTTGAAATCGAATGGTTGAACAATCC
This sequence comes from Plasmopara viticola, assembly GCA_001695595.3. Taxonomy (NCBI): domain Eukaryota; phylum Oomycota; class Peronosporomycetes; order Peronosporales; family Peronosporaceae; genus Plasmopara; species Plasmopara viticola. The sequence continues at coordinate 983 of MBPM02000087.1, forward strand.
AAAGCACTCTCGATCTGAGAGAAAGAATTTCTTTCGTTATCTAACTAAAGCAAATTACAATTTAAATGATTTTCAAGTTATTATGATGATTGGAGATAGAAAATGATTGGAAGAAAATTCATATAAAGAGCAAAGAGAAACACCTTGCTTTCTATTTGCTCTAACTCAAGCTGGTGTTGATGAAACAATCGTAAAAAGTATCTCACAAACAATGTTCAATTCAGGTGCTACTGTTGATTTCATTCGCAAGACAGCTAATGCATTCAACCTTTACATCTCAGTGAAACAATACTATACAAAGATTAATACAGGTAGAGTTGATAACAACATTTCTGTCTACGGAGTTAAAACTGAAAATCTTATACAATTAGGTTCTGTTGGACAGCATCTATTTGCTATCAAACCAACTAACATTACCAAAGCAGCTCTTGATAATCCTAAATTAGTTGAACAACATCAGCGAGCTGATTTTATAGTTAAAAAGGGAAAATCATCCTTTAAATCCAATCGCATTAAATTACTTGACAGTTATGAGGTAATCAGTTATCTATATCATCATCGTGAAACACTATTAGATCCAATTACACAAACCAACGTACCCGAGTTATTAAATAATAACTATCAAAAGATTGAATCTTTAACTGAAGTGGATTTTAATGCAAGTGCTTTCAAAGCAATTGGCAGAGTAAATTCAAATGGAGAAAACGATGAAATGGCTTTGAATGTTGGTCGCGCTCCTTTTAAACAGATTACTAAAGATGACGAGGGAAAAGGAAAATGGGTGGAGGTTAATGAATATAATGTTATTTATTTTGATTTTGAAACTCTGGTTGAAAATAATGAACATATTCCTTATTGTGTATCATATTGCATCGGTCGTAAGACTGAAAGCAATGCTATTCAATTTAGTAAAACAAAAAGCTTTTATGGAATTGGATGTGAATTAAAGTTTTTAAGTGACTTACCTAGAAGGAGTCGTAATCTACTTTGGGCTCACAATGCAGGTTTTGACTGTCGATTTATCCTTAGACACTTATCATATCGGAAAAATGATACAAATCTGATTGAATGTGGAACAAAATTAAAGCAGGCTCATGGATTTTTCTATGGTCGTGAGATTGTTATTAAAGATACTATGAGTTTCATTGCTAGTAAATTAGCAGATATGCCCGAAATGTTTAAATCATCGTGCAATGATATGGCACTAGAAAAAGAGTGCTTTCCACATAAATTGGTTTGCAAATATAATCACCGACTACTTTGGCCAATGGATCTATTAGATTACTATGAGGAAAAAGAAACACTAATAGCTAATGCTACTAAAATCAATGCTTGTGATGATAAATATTTCGATTGTGAAAAGTATGCTATTCACTATTGTGAGAGAGATGTTGATGTTCTACGAAACTGTTTTGAGGCGTTTAGAAAAATGTTTATTGATCGATTTAATATTGATGTGTATCGCTTTATGTCAATGCCTTCATTAGCATATGCTATTCAACATAATGAGGGTTGCTTTGATGATTGTTATGCAATGAATGGAAACGTATTCAACATAAAGAGGGTTGCTTTGATGATTGTTATGCAATGAATGGAACGTTCTAGCATTCGTTCGCGATGCAATTGTTGGTGGTCGTGTTATGACTCGAGACAACGAGAAACACCATATACACATAAGCTTGCAGATTTTGATGCTGTATCTCTGTATCCATCAGGACAATCTGAACTGATGGATAATTGAGGAAAACCTAAATGGTTCCAAAACAATTCCAAATAATGCTGATACTATATTGCTCGCGTAAAATTTGAGTCAATTGGTAGAAACGACACTTTCCATTGTTGAGCTATGAAATGGAGCTAGAAACTTCACAAATGATATTATTGGTAAGACAATGATTGTTGGTAAACAAGCGCTTGAAGATATTATTGAATTCCAGGATGTTAATTTCAATTATGGAAGGTGTTTATTGGAATGAAGGATTCAATAATCAAATTGTATTGACAATCAAATCACTATTTGAGGAGCGACTGAAATTAAAAAAGAAGGCAATCCACTTCAAAACGGTATCAAATTATTAATGAATTCAGCGTATGGTAAACTAATTCAAAAGCCAATTGTTAAGCAAAAGGTTTTGGTTAGTGATGAGAAAAGTATTCTTGAATATACTATCAAAAATATTAATAAGATGATCTCTAGAACACCAATTACAGATGATTTAGCATTGTTTGAAGAGCACAAGGCATTATCAGAACATTTTAGCCCAGCTCATCTAGGAGTACAAGTATTGGATAGTAGTAAACATATTATGAATACAGTGATGTGCTTAGCAGAAGATATTGATGCTAAGATATGGTACCAGGACACAGACTCTATGCACATCGATTACGATGCTGTCAGTAGACTTGCAGATGCTTTTAGACAAAAGTATAACAAAGAGTTAATTGGTAAGCAAATGGGACAATTTCACGTCGATTTCGATCTTGAAGGATCAGAAGGTAATATCTATGCTAAAGAATCTATCTTTCTTGGTAAGAAGAGTTATTTGGATATACTTGCTTGCGATGGTAATGATGTAGAAGGTTTTCATATCAGATGTAAAGGCATCCCATCAAAGCTTCTTGAAAATGATACCTACAAAAAATATTTGGAACTCTATAATGGTGAGGAATTAGAATTTGATTTGAGTGATGTATGTCCAATTAAAATTAATAATAAAACTCAACGTGTAACTACAACGTTAAATTTCAAACGAAAATTATCATTCAAATAGTATAATATGGACTCTCTACTTACTCAGCTCTATTATGATCCAAAAACGGGATTCATAGGTGCAACTAAGCTATACCAAAAAGCAAAAGCAATTGATAAAAATATAACGTTAAAACAAGTCAAAGAATGGTATAAGACACAAAGTAGCATTCAACAATATTCAAATCAGAATAAAAAGTATCCCGAATTCAAAATCACAAGCAATAATCCCAACGAATGGCAAATGGATCTTGCATTCTGGAAGAAGCAACCTATATTGATAACGGTTAATATTAACAGCCGAATTGGATACGCAAAATTATTGAAAAACAAACAAGCGGCTACGGTTCAAAAAGCTATCGATCAATTCATTACAGAGCATAAAGTGTCAGCATTGATGTCGGATAATGGATCTGAATTCACAAATCAAACGGTCGAAAAGTTTTTTGATAGAAATTCAATTACTCATGCTAATTCTATTCCAGGAGATCATACAGTGCTTGGAAAGATAGATCGCTTTATTCGAACGATCAAGGCAAGACTAACAAAGATGCAGGATACTATGGGATTTAAGAAGCTTACACAAAAGCTTTTAAATGATGCTATCGCTAACTACAACAATACCACTCATTCATCCATAAATGCTACACCAAATGAAATGGAAGGGAGGGTTATTTTTGACGAAATTGAACACAACAAACGAGTGGTTAAGCAAGTACAAAAAGGCATTCCAACTGGTTCTATTGTACGTTATCGCTTGAATCCGAAGCCATTTGAAAAAGAAGGTGCGAGATTTTCAAAGGCCGTGTACGAAGTAATTGGATTAGATGGATTAAAGATGCGTATTAAATCAAAGAATAACCATGTCCTATACAAACCAATTAATTACTTGAAAATTGTAAAAGCAGAACAATCAGAAGCAGCGATTGAAAATAATCAAATCTGGGAGGTTAGCAAGATTGTTGATCATAAAACACTAAAGAATGGTAAGCACAAGTATCTAGTCAAATGGGTTGGATATGACGACAGCTTCAACACTTGGGAGCCACAAGACAATCTCAGATTGGTTAACAAGAACAGAATGTCAACAGTGGAGAAACAATATTGGTCTAAATATAGATGAGAAGATGTGTAAATACATCACCAAAAAACAAACACAATGCACCAGAGAAGCAAAAAAGGGGATTACTGCACTCAACACCATAACATCATTCAAATACAAATGTATAAGAAGGAACTATCTATTATTCATAAGAAGAATAGAATACTCGCTGAGAAAAACAAGGAACTACAAATATATAAACGTCAGATTAACACGATCAACGAATTCGACCTCATCAAGCATCAATTGATTCAAATAAATCCGTATATGAAATTCAAGTATCTAATTGCTGATAGACGGTACCAATCTCGCTTAGAGGATGTCTTCAATGTTCCGTTTGATGAAATCGAAAAAAAATATAGAAAACTTCTATATGAAAGAAATGACTTATGTCATCCCTACACAAGTAGATACTGGTGATTTATGACAATCTGAAAGATCCTCCAGTCTTTCGCATTGAGCGTAGTTTAGCCATCTTAGCTTTCATCTCAGGGGATCCTTTTTTTGGCATACCAACACCAGTTAATTCTTTACCTCACCACGAACAGCGTTTACTAAACCAGGCTGCCCAGTATAGGCTCCAAGCGCTTGAGCGCCTTGATCAACAACACCAGACACTAATGGTTTAACTACAGGCCAAACATTCTCTTTCAACCAAGGCCATGCTTTATCTTTGATCCAACTCCATAGCGACCCTCCACTCATTCCAGAGCCCGTAAGAGCATCTCCATCCATATTTAGCGATGCAGCAATTTCACCTGGTGAAAACACAATTGATACTCCTTTCCCAGCTTGAGCAGCCTTTTTCCATTTTTTCGCGTTTTCTGGATGAAGGGCTAACTTCTTTGAAGAGCCTTTAACCTGAGAAGCAGTGAACGATACTTTCAATGTCTTTAGAAACTTCTTTTTTTGAGCATCTGTTAACTCGTCACAACTGACCGAAACGTAAGAGTTCATATTTGCATAAAATATGTATATTTCAAGAAATAAAAGGAATTTCAAAAAATTAAATAAATGTTCAGCTCTACAATGCAAATGTCTTGGGTTTTTTATTTTTAGTGGAAGCCCTCGAACCTTCAATTCCTGATCCTTTCATCATAGTTTTCTCTTTACTCGAACCGTTAGTACTCTCTTTGATCATTAAATGATTTAGTGTTTTTAGTAATCTTTCTTGATTAGTATGAGCAGCTGATTTAATTGAGTTACCTCTAAGGTTTGGATATCGCACTTTAATAATTTTCGAATGCATCATATATTAAAGTCAATCAAAAAGCTCGCCGAATCAATTTTAATTCTCTTTCCAAACGACGATTATCATTACCTAAACCACGAGCACCTTGAAGTTTATCGAATTCATGTTTTAGAATGCTTCGACGTCCTTTAACGCCTGCAACACCAAAACCACTCATGGAGTCAATCGAGAGGGCTCTTTGAAATCGTTTTGGATTGACTGACTTTAGTGTAATATCCTCCGATACAAGACGGTCACCATATTTATCAACAATGTAGTTTAGCGCTCCAAGCCAATTAGCATTTTTATCAACACGACTCTTTATAGACGGACTAATTTCCTTCTGTTTCTTACTCATGATTGCTGCATATTCACCAAGGTAATATGTTTTCTTCCCTATCTTTGGCCCTTCAAGAAATACCTTCTCATCCGCTAACCAAGGATTGCCATTGTATAATCTGATAAGAATATCTTTCACTTGATTATTGCTATCTGAAATAACCTTTTCATTTGGATCTACTGGTTGAATATTAGTAATACTGTTAGCGTAGGTACTTGAATCAGGATTTATAAACATAGGTGATTGATTGATTGAGATGTTATTTTGCTTCAAAAATTTGATATACATATCAAGTGTAGATTCCCATGAGACTTGGCTGTTAGATTTTGCTCGATCACCATCAAAAACTTTCAAGTTTCCGTCCATTAATTTCACTCGATAACCTCCATTTACTGGAATATAGCCACCGTGTGGGTTTCTTCCCTTCTTATATGGAATAGGTAATCTAGTACCTTCTGGAAAGGTATTGTTCATCAAAATATCACGAAGTACTTCATATGCTCCAGACTCAATGTTGAATCCAAACTGATGTGACGAGCCAATAGCAGTATCTTTTGTCTCAATGTCAATAAGATTCAATAAGTAATCATACGTTGCAACCCAATCATATTTATTTAGTGCTTTGTTTGCTAACTTTCCGTTATTTACATTAAATAATTTACCATCCGTCCCAATATATACGTTTTTATCTGGAGTACCAGAATTTAGAATCGGATTAACTTTTCTTTTGATAATAGTTGGGTTAATGGTGTATTGATCAATTATTTTGTCTCGAGCATTTTTTTGAAAGTTGAAATCATTAGCTTCAACTTGAGTCCCAAAGTCATATGTACTCTGTGTATCATCAATATCACTCAAGGAGTCTTCCTCGTCTCCAATATCAGCTAAATCATATTGACTATCCGTTGGTGTCATTACCGGTACTGCCTGCATACCTGTTGAAGTCATAGATGGAGCTGATTGTACGCCCGTTGAACTCATAGATGGAGCGGCTTGTATACCCGCTGAAGTCATTGTAGGTGTTGCTTGTACTCCCATCGTTACCATTGACGGAGTTACTTGCGATGCAGTTGAGGCTACTTTCCTTAGCAATTGTTGAAGCGTCGAAGTATCTATCGTTTGATCCAGATCAGAAGCCCATTGTGTTAGTTTGTATCGATCATTCTTTATGCGTGCTAATTGAAGCTCCGCACTGTTCTCCTTAGCGAGTTGCTTCAATTTATTTTTTCGATCACGGAGAGATTTTAAAATTCGGAAACATTTTGAAGTTCTCTAAGCACAGCTCTATATAATATTACAATTATTGTTTTCTGTCACGAATTAATAGCATTATCAACGAGTTGGAGTCTTCAAATTTAACATTATTAAAGTCTTGATCAACGATACTCAGAGTAATATTGCTGTATGCTCCATCGTTAATCGAAAGCCACTGATATTCAGGTGGCTGAATTGAGATCAACTGACCAATTGATGTCCCTTGAGGACTAAACGAAGTCAGAATATCAGGCGGTGTGCTAACCCGATTGTTAATGAGATTAGAACGAATTAAATAACTGCTGACGGGATTAACTTGTGGGGAGGTATTGCTCAAAAAGACTTGATTTGTTGTTTGAATGCTTGAAGGATATGTTCCAGCTGAAAATCCTATCACATTTGAAAATCCGTTGTTTGAAACAGTGATTCGAGGAGTATTAGTGGCGGTTGGTAATCCTGTTTCAGTTAATGAATACAAACCAGTCGATGGACGTGAATATCCACTTGGAACAGAGGTTGGTGTTGCTAAGCAAGTAATTTCGCATGAATAGTACGTTGCATTTTCTCTCATCGCGATATATACAACGTTATTACCTTGAGAATCAATCAAGTATGCACCGATACTAACTAACTGAGACTCGATGTAGTTTGATATATCTTCATACGAATAGTATCCATTTGGAAGCGTAATGGAAACCGTTTGATAGGTTGCTGCGGTTGGAACTAAAACGCTAAACGTGTTGTTGCTATACAAACTCCCGTTAATATTGAATTGCGAATTGTACATTTGCAGGCTCGATAAAGCAATTTCTTGATTTTTGAAATTCACGCTTGATCCAGTAAAGTTGAATCTAAATGTATTATTCAAGCCATTGGAAACAATGTTATTACGATTAAAAATGATAGTGCTCGTCATAATTGTTTCCACTCTATATTAAAGCAAAGCTTTTCGCACCAGTATATTGGAGCAAAGATTTTTAATTAAAAACTTCACCTTTAAAGTTCTTCCGAATTTGTTGCTTGACAGAGTCTATAAACAACATCTGTCCCTTTTCAGATGTTGCTTGTTTGTAATACCTATAGATATCATCTTCACTTACTCCGGGTAGATTAAAATCTTTCAAAATTAGCTGGAGATCGCGTTTTGAATTTGCTTTTAGAATAGCTATGTATTCAGAATTCAATCGGATCATTTTATCAGTAGCAAAATAACTATGAGCTATGAAAATTGTTGAAAGTCCTTTGTGTCTTCCTCGAGTAAAGAAATGACTAAATAAATCTCTCTGAAGCTTCTTATCGTTGGAATAATCATCAATAATAACAAGTTGTAAAGCATTTGGAATCTCTTTGATAGCATCAACACTTGGAGGAGCATCTGGATCATAAAACGTTACAAACCCTTGTAGTTTCTCTTTGATGTAATCGTATAACTCTTGATCAGGGTTGCGAGCTATAATATGTAAGTGACTATAGACGTGTGGAGACTCTTTAAGTATATGGAAAGCTAGATTTGATTTACCAGAGAAGCTTGGGCCTAAAACTATCATTCGGAAGAGCTTCTGAATACCAAGCTTTTCATTTACTCCAAACGATTTCTTTTTAAACTCCTTTGGGAGCATCCCACCAAAATCAGGAATTGAACTCATCTTGAAAAGCTAAAATCTGTTGGTATATATATAATAGAATAAAAATATGCTTCCTTCGAGTTATATATCATCGTTGTACAATCCATTAGACTACATTGGCTCCTTTGGCTATCTAACTATTAGTGTTGGAGATTTGCGATATAACAAGCGAAACGGTGTAAATTACACTTCGGATTTGTACATTACAGGAAATATCTATCAAAATGGAACAATGATTGATTTGAGTGTGCTGTCGGGTATTACACCAGGAATTGCTTCTGCTGGTAAATTGATTGCTGTTGATTCAAATAGAGACATCACTAACATTAATAGTCTCTCAGCGTCGCAGTTAACTGGTACCCTTCAAACTGCAGCTCAACCAAGTATCACCTCGCTTGGAACACTATCAGCAACACTGAATATTAGTGGATCTACTCCTATAACTTGTAATAACTCCCTATCGAGCAGCACATGCTCATTATCTGTTGATTCTGTATCTGGAGATCAGACATTTGGCAGTACAACAGCGAATAAGTTTCATTTGAGAACAAATGGAAATAGAAAAATAACGATAGGATCCACAGGTTTAGTTGGCATTAATAATACTGCTCCTGCTAAGCAATTAGATATCATTGGATCAACCGCTTTGACAAATGCGCTATATCAAATTAGTGATGGAACAGTTCTATATCAGCAGTGGTTTGATGGGACTCAATGTTGTCTTCAAACATTTAGCAATCATCCGCTAACTTTTGCCACGAATAATGCTTCAGTGCAAATGTCAATTTTAACGAATGGAAATGTAGCTGTTAATAACACATTGACAGCTACGAATATATCCGCTTCAACGTTATATGGAACGCTTCAAACCGCTGCTCAGCCAAATATTACATCGCTTGGAACTTTAGCGACTCTTACAGCTACAGCAATTACTGGAACGCTTCAAACAGCTGCTCAGCCCAATATTACATCGATTGGAACTTTAGCGACTCTTACGGCTACATCAATTACTGGGACACTTCAAACAGCAGCACAACCAAATATTACATCGATTGGAACTTTAACATCATTGAATACGGCAGGATTAGTAACCGCTACTTTAACTGCTAATGGGCAATCGTTTAGATCTATAAATGGTACTTCAACATGTGCTCTGTTTCATTTTAACAACTACGGCAAACAATTTAGTCTTTCAAACAAGTAATACAGGAAGAATGACAATTAGTTCATCAGGTGCAGTATCTGGTATCTCATCATTAAGCGCTACTTCTATTACAGGAACTTTACAAACAGCAGCTCAACCTAATATTACATCTACAGGAGATTTAACGCTACCTACGTCATTGCCAATTACAAATGGTACTACTCCACTATCAATCAGTAATACAACATCAACGAGTACCTTTCGCTTAACTATTCAAAATAGTGGTGGTGCTCAAGATATTAATTCTTTTACAAACCATAGTTTCTTCTTAAATTCAAACAATACAAGACGATTGCAATGTGATCCTGTTAGTAATATTGATATTTTAAATCATAATGCAGCTACTGTTGGATAAAGCTTGGTGGTACATTAATTACATCAAATGCAACAGAGCTTAACTACCTAGATTAAACTACGGGCCCAGGAAAAGCAGAAGCTTCAAAAGCATTAGTATTAGATGCAAGTAGAAATTTAGCGAATGTTGGTAAAGTTAATTTTACATCATCAGATGCTACCCAACCTACCGGCACTACTAATGCAAGTAATTATGGCTTAAATATCTTATCAACAGTAAATACAAATGGACAGTACAATTCAGCTGCGATTGCATTTAGAAATAGTAATGTAGATGGTATGCCTCATGGTGTAATTTTATCTCAACGTACTGCTGCAGCTGCTGGTGACCTAGTATTTTTAACACAATCTGCTACAAACAATGTATCAGAAACATGTAGAATGTTATCAACTGGAGCATTAGCAGTTAATGCTATAGCTGCTGCTGCCGTAACTGCTTTTGGAAGTGCAAACTATGTTGATGGTTCCTACCAGAAAGTATTAGATTTGCAATCAAACAATGTGTCTCCAATAGATTTTTGCATTGAAATTAACTCTGGAACAAACGCAACAAGTACAAATGCAACTTGGATGGGCAATTTGACTAACAATGATTTACGATTCGGAGTCAATAACTCAACTAAGATGATTCTTGACACAAATGGGCGTTTAGGAGTTGGAACAACATCACCGAGTACTACTTTGCATGTTAGTGGAACTGTTTCTAATACATTTAATGTTGGGGGATCTTTATATTCTACTGGGACATCTACAGCATACACTACAAGTCAATTGGGCCCCGTTACGGTGAGCGTCGCTGCTATGTTTGGTGGTCCGATTCAGTGTTCATCGATTTATTGTACATCGGATCGGAGATGCAAGGACAGTATCGACCAAGTAGACACTGATTATTGCGATAAGTTCTATGATCTAAACATTTATGAATACAAATACAAAGGGTCAGATGAAACATTTTCAAAAATTGGTTTCATTAGTCAAGACTTGTATGCAGCTGGATACATAAATCTACTATCAATGACACCAAATGAAAATCTGAAGAAAGTGGATGAAAACGACATTGAAGGATATCAGATGAACATTGATTATAGTAAAATTACAGCGATCAACTTCTGTATGATAAAAAAATTATTAGCCTCTACTAAACAGTTAGAAGCTGAATTAAATACTCCAAAAGCAAAACTGAAACATAATTGAGTGAAGCTCAATAGAGTTGTCAGCAAAAAAACTTAATTTTTTTGCCGGCTGACGGATACTAATAGCCTGACTGGTCTGAAGACCAGGCGAACTTGTTCGGCGGGCAAAGACCCTTCGAACTTCGTTAGGACGGCGAGGGAGTTCACTCCGCGAGCCAATGGTGGAGCACCGAAGGTCCCCTAGAGCCCTATGGGCGCCCATTCTGGAGCTCGCTCCAATCTACTCATATTCAACCACTTCACCGGTTAAACGATCAATAGGCATAGAACGACCGTATGCTACGAGAATTAGACAATTTATACCTTGACTACAAGTGTTGGTACCGGATACAAGGATAGATTGAGGCACATCTGGATTGGTTAAACGAGAGCAGTCAGCGATCAGCATGCGCTGGCCAACATCCCATTTGAACGAGTCAAATAACCCATTGCTGATCTCATGAGATAGAGCTCCGTTAATAGCTCCAAGCTTCTTGACTTCGTCTTGAAACGATTCGAATGAGTAGTCATGCGTTTTGTTAAAAACGTTTTCATTGCCAACCATTACCTGGAAATTCCGGACACTCGCTCCTGGCTGACAAGTCCATGGAGCAGAATCGAATGGAGATTGGAATTGTTCAGTATTCGCTGCACTTACGAAATGACCACTGCTGGTTTCGCTAAATGGAATTAAAGCAACGTATTTGATATTCTTTAAGCTCGCAGATAGTTGAAAGCTAAAAGCAGCGTTTTGCTGACTGTTTTGCTGTCCAGTGCCTGCTCGCGCTTTAAAATACTGTGCGTAGCAGTCAAGGTAGTTGATTTTCTTAACAGGTTTGGCAACGATTTGACTTTGATTAGCAATATCATAGAAAGGAATGTATGATCGAGTCGTTGTAAATGGGAAGATTTGACCAGAAGTCGAGATCGCTGTAATGTTGTTAGACATAACACCAAAAGCAACTCGTAGTGACCCAGCTGCACCTGTTGTCAATTTTCCTGCATTTGGATTACCAGTAGCTGCACTTGCTACCATTACAGAAACTGTAGAATAACCGTTTAGGGAGACAGATGATAAACTCATTAAATCACCAGTTGCAGTCGTGATATCAACGAAACCGGTGTTGAACGTCATGGTTAATTTGATTTGAGGATTTGCAACAAGATCTAATTCTTTGAAGATTGGATGGAGGTCAACTAAGCGAATCTTTAATACATAGTACCACGTACCAGCAACACCACCAGCGGTCGTTACACCTGCTACGTAACCACCAGTACCTTGCTGCTGGATTTTAGCAAGAATAGCGCCACTTCGCGTTGTTGGCCAACCAAGAGGGTTTGTTGCTGTGATCGTTGCTCCAGTGGCATCAGAGGTACCAATTTGTTGTGGATTCCACATTAGACGTTGAATTAGTCCGGTATTAAGAGCTGGCGTTGTTTCTGGAATTAAACCAGTAGCTACAGTCGAGGCAGCATTGACTGAATTATTAACGAAACCATCTCCTTGTGTTGAAGTTGCAGGATTACTTCCACTTTGTGAGAAATTAAGACTTGATACATCATCTGGAGCAAGATAGCAATCTGCACCGTTCTTTAATAAATCATCATCACACCATTCAGTTTGAGCGCGTAAGTTGTTCCAATAATTTTTATAGTCATTGCTCGTAATGACACTTTTACCGTTAATTTCAACCGCTAATTTATCAACAATATTCCATACACCAGCTTTTAATCCTACCGCGAACCGATTTAGAACTCCGTTAAGGGCACTTGCAGAAGTATTTTTAGCCGTTACTACATAAGGAACTACTACATATGAATCTCGAAGACTTCCATAACCAGTCGCACCATTTAGCTGTGAAGTTGCATTTATGATGACAGTTCCCGATTGATACGAACCGTTGTTGTCATCAACAACGCTAACAACACGTTTGTCTTTGCTGACACTGATAACTGGATCAGGACTAGTCGTCGAGTCATATAAAAACGAATCTGCTAATTGCGTGCTATCACTCATTATTGAAATTGTAAGTTAATGCTTTTTATATTATGAGTAGCTATATATAAACATCAGATAATGATTTTGAAATTAAATAATCTGGGCGAATCTACTGCCAATGAACTACAACAACTTGCAAATCAGCTGAATGTTCATATCGACAATATACTAGATTTCAGAAGCATTAGAGCCCCACTAGGTAATGGAAGCTACATTATTTTACTACGATTGGATCCAGGAGTTGGACATTGGGTTTGTATGTGCAACAATGAATACTTTGATTCAATGGGTATTGGGCCACCGAGAATTCTTGGCGCTAAGAAATATAATGACAAACAGTATCAAGGGAGCTATGATAATTATTGCGGTTTATGGAGTATGTTATACCTTTATAGTAAGCAACACAATCGACCTGATTTATTGAGAAATTTTTACGATTTGAATACAGAAATTTCACTTCTTAATATAGAGTCATTATGAATAGAATCAGACGATACAGAGGACCTGAAGTGGATGAAGTTGCTCCAAAAGATGATAGAATCGATGTGATAATGAAAGAATTGGAGTTTTTGCGCTCTGAATTAGCTCAAAAAAATGTTGAATCATCCATTTCGAAATATTTCAAAGAAGATATTTTCACAAAAGATAGAGAAACCTTACTCAAAGATGAATTTATTAGTAAAGGAGATTATCTAGAAATTTCATTAACGATACTAAATGCCAGATACAAACAATGGTGTATTGATACTGGACACAATCGTATGTTGCGTAAAGCAATCATTGAGAACATCCGAAACGACAAAGTCGATGGAGTTGTGTTCAAATATTACGATGGATACGACAAAATACGCGTTTTTCCTAGTTAGTGTATTTATAGTTGATATTCTGACACTGATAAATACTTGCACAAATCAAGTCAATTTCTTCGCAAATTTTTATTATGTCTGATCCTGTATGCTTATTTATTTTTGAACAATTTAGTCTAATATCTTCAAAATCAATATTATCGGTATCATCGGTACTATCGGTATCTATCGGTTCATGAAGCTTAACATCTTCAACATAACCAGTATTATCGGTATCGGATAGATATGTAATATCCATGCTCTTTGTGTCTATATAAATAAATATATTTGTATCTGCAGTTGTTCAATCACCCAGTTGGGTGATGTCAAAAGCGTTATATCATTTGATTGGCTGAAATATGGATAGAGGGAACGTCCCTCACTCACAGAAAGCAATTGGAAACATGGTGAAGCTGTTCTGCGCGCTCGTTGGAGTGAAGGGAAACGCCTTCTCCGTGACGATTGATGCGAGCGAGTCTGTGGATGACTTGAAGGACGCGATCAAGGCGAAGAATGAGAAGACAATCACGTGTGATCCACGGGAACTGGAGCTGTTCCTCGCCAGAAAGGGCGACGCGTGGTTGACCCAAAAGCAGGTGGACGAAGGAATCAGTGACACGAGTGATTTCAAGCCATTGAAGGTTGTGGCAGCCCCGCTCCAGTTGGTCGGCTTGTCGGAGAAAGACGTTGCGTTCGAACTCACGATGGAGGATATCGAGACTATGAACACCCCTGTTCACGTGTTGGTGGTGTTTCCAGAAGTTGATCAGGAGCAATGGGATGAGCTACGGGCACGCAAGAAGGCCAGATCATTGACTGTCATCGAGGTCGAGAGGATGGATTCAATTGCAACCACCTTGGATATCGGCAGGTGGCAAATTGGTGGCCTCGCACTCGACATTCGCCACGTCGAGCCGGATTTTCCCGCGTGGTTCTATGTTCGGGAGGAAACGCAGGACATCATCAAGGTATTCAACGACCATATGGAAAAGCAGCTCAGCACTGTGTTTGTGGGGACACCTGGTGTTGGGAAGAGCATGATGGTCGTGTTGTTTGCGTTCTACATGGCTTTGCTTCAACAGAAACGCGTCGTCTTGTTTCGGAAGCTGAAAAAGGAAGGATTCTCCTTGCTGTATCTGGATGGAAAGAACAAGCAATATTGGCGAAGTAACAAGGCAAGCTTGAGTGATCTTGATGAACTGCGTGGTCAAGATTTTGAATTGTGTCTGGACGGTCTCATGCACAAGGACATTGCCGAAAACTTTGCAACGCTGGCGTCGTTCCGAATGCTTGCAACGTCTGTCCAGTATCCAATGAAGAACGACGACGGTCCTGTACTGAGGCGTTGTCTAGTGCCCTTTTGGTCCAAGGTGGATTTGAAATCTGTTGGGGCGCATTTTCAATGGACGGAACACAATATCAAGGACAGGTACTACTACTCGGGTGGCAACTTGCGCGACTTCTTGTCGGAGAAGAGCGTTGTCATAGATTTAATTGACCAGGCTATTGGTCTCGTTGATGCGCAAGTGGCCGAACTTTTGAATACCCAGTATGCTCTTGGCTCGGAGAAACAAATTGATGATCGCTTACGGATGACGTCAGTTCGAGCGAGTGAGCAGGATCCCAAGAACCAAAGCAGCTCGGCGAAGTATACGATGACGAGGTCGTGGTTTTGTGTGATCACCTCCGAGTATGCGTTGAGGCAACTTGGCAAAATCGTGGGGCCATCCTACTATGAGGAGTTGTGGTCAAAAGGTCGCATGCTTGGCGACGATGGGTTGATGGGAATTGCATTCGAGAATTACGTGCATGCAATGGCAAGAGACGGACAGAAGCTTGAGTTGCAGGTGAGGACGTACGACCGAAGAAAAAAAAACCAGCATACATATGCTGCGTTGGAATTCGAAGCCAAAGCGTATCTCTATGAAGGCACTGATGCAGCGGAATGCGAAGCAATCATGCAGCAACTTGCGGATGTCGACTATTGGTATCCCTGCACACGTTGTTTGGAGACTATCGACAGTGTTGCCAAGCTGAACATGGGTGGGGAACATAACGTGGTTGGCTTGATCCAAATAACGAAGTCCGACAATCACAAAATTGACTCATTGGCACTTGACAAGTATGCGAGGATGTTTCCGGACGGTGCCAGATATATTGCGCTGGTGCCAGACAAGGAGACCAGTGATAAATTTCGACTTGCTCCAGCTGATCCTCCAACCCAAGTGTTGTTGTACGTTGCGTATGTCGCAACCTGGAGTCCTTGAAACCATGTGCTGCAGAATTATGCTTTTCTCTGATAGCCTGTCTAAGCCGATAGTGTTGTGGTGGTAGCGATTTGCCTCCTATCCTCAGCTACTTGTTGAACACTGTATTGATTCCAAAATGCTCGTTGGTTCTGATCACCTGTATGATCTAATAACCTGCTGAATCGCGACAAGGAATTGACCAATGTTACAGCACATGTATGAACCAAACTGACTGTCGAGGACATACGATCGACAGCTGTGATGTAGGCAGTGAATCGAGCAGTGGAACAACGCAGGTGCGAGGACGGTGGATCGACTGCGTATTTGAGAAACAGCTGTGGTTGAGGCCTGTTGATGAGACTATCATACCTTGAGATGGCATACCCATGGATAAGAATGTCATCCCCATGGATAAGAATGTCATCCCCATGGATAAGAATGTCATCCCCATGGATAAGAATGGAATACCTCGGGATGAGGAACCATACCCAGGGATAGTATCCAAGGATGAGAATGCCATACCCATGGATGAGAATTTGGAAACATGCAGGCTTTTCAAAAGTGATAGTTTTAACAATGGAGATTTCAGACAAAAAAATAACTCGATTAATTTAATTCTGTGTCTTAAATTCGTTCAAGTTTTCTTTCAATGATGGACATTTATTGTTGATGTATTCATTTTTACACATCCAATTGAAATATTGCTTATCGTTTTCAACAATCCACTTAACGGATTTGTTTTTATGTTTGCCCCAACGCATGATATAACTATCGTCTCCATCTTGGAACTTGCCTTGTAAAAATCGTTTGACATCCGATTCTTCGGATTGTTGGTTGTATAACCATCGACAGTATGACGCATCTTGATCATAAACTTCCTCAAGAGCCTTTCCTTTGTATTTTCCAAACTCTAAAATAACAGACATGTTTATGTGTAGTGTATGGTGTATCCCTATATACTATATAGAAAGATAATTCAGGATAACAATTTAATTAATTCACGATTGAATGGTTATGCGAATTAGAATTTTCTGACAGGGGGTACCCTTGATGCTTTTGAGTAAAACTAATGATACTCTCAGAGCGTCTGATAGGTTCGATTGAAGGCTCTGGGTGGTTTGTGTGCTTTAGTGTTTTCTACCCATCGATACCATAGGATGGAGCTTGTCAAAATTAGATTTTTTATTTATTTTTTTGTTTCTAATAGTGTAGGGATGGGGGCCAATGAGTGTGTATGGAGAGTGGTTAGGTTTGGGTGCAAATGTCGCTTTATCATCATATACTTATAAGTGGAGCACGACTTTTTGCCGTATTTGTAGAAAGCTTGATTATCCGAAATTTCATTTTGAATTTTCAAAACCAGGAGATTCGCCCCCTGAAATTATTTACATCTCGACTCCGGGTAAAAACCTGTCATTGAATAAAGATCGCATGGAGTAAACTTGATCTACTTATAAAGCATAAAGTGAATTCAATCCTTTGACTGTCCATGGATATGCTGATTTAAGGTCGTCTAAAAGAAAAATATTGGATCTTAATACAAATAGACGCTTTCTCATCTGGACTCGACTTTTGTTACTTGAGCACCACCCTAACAAATGAGCTGTCGTCTATTACTGAGCATCATGCACAATTCGAGTTTGTCTTTTATTTTTTCTAATCTTTAAGATTGAGAAAAATAACCGGTTACAGCATACACTCACGTTGACACGCCGTACAAGTTTATTGTCCTCATTCGTTCTAGAGCCTCAGAGTTTTTGGCTGCTTGTAAAGTTCTATACAAAATTCTGCAATACTAACCTCTTTCATGAAAAAGGTCATCGCTCTCGCCGCATGAGTAGTGTATTGTCTTGTTGTAGCAAAGTTGTCCAAAGTTCTTTTTTCATTGAAAGATAACACGAGCTGCAGTTTGCTAAATGTCTGACATCAAGGTTTCGTAATAGTATTTCCAATTCTGAACTAGTTTTTTTTGCTTTGTCGGTGACATCCCACACTAAGTACCTATCATAATGATTTAGATGAACATTCATGTAAGTTTAAGTTCGCTGTTGTGGCTTGTGTCGCTTCTACAAAGCTCTAAAAGCAGATATAGTGACTACCTTAGTTGACTTAATAAATAGAATAGACTATCTTGTCGTCTGCCTCTGGTTTACATCGAAGTCTAAATCCAACTAAGCTTAAAGACACGAATGAAGCTTACAGTGTCCAAATGTGACACGATACAAAGGCGTATATACTTTATTCCGTCGCATATTGGCTCGATTGCTCGTGCAGTACTGTTGCGCCACGCACATCGGTCACCCAACTCCTCATACAAGTGAGCAAGACTCAAGCCTTATTGTCGGCTACGACCCGCTTACCATGGCATCGGAGGGTGGAGAAGGTATGTGCTCTTCTTAACAAAATTTGTGTCCAATTGGAGGTCTTACAGCTCATACCACCAAGCCAAGAGCTTTTTAGTGCTTCCTTCTACACGCCGCGTTCACCTAAGCAATGCACATGCAAGAGTGTGCTTTGCACATACCATCTCACAAGCCACCAGTGGATTATTACAAGCTCTGAGAGCCTATACCTGGTTAGCCAAAAATTTTAGCCGATAACCTCGATGAAGTCCACAAATACGACGGGCAATATGAGCAAAACCAAACTCGCCAAATTGTTTAAGTGGGGCATATTAAAGCTTTGCATTAGCCTTCGCCTTAGCCTCGAGCAATTAAGAAGACAAACATCACCAATAGCGCTAGACTGTAAAATTAGCGAAATAAACCTATGCAGAGACAATCGTGCTCAAATGAAATGCAAAGATTCTGTGTCGGCACTGCGAATTGTGGTACTTACGACTAACACGATAGCGAAATGTTCTTAAGCGCTGGATAGAAAGGTATAAGAGGCTGTACTCTCTATCCGCACTTCGAAATAGCTTCAACGAAGTGGATGTGCGGTTGGAGCAGTTAAAAAAGTACAAGTTTGCTAGGCTAAAATTCGTTCTCTAGTGCCAATAGACCGTCGTCTTGCGATCTAGGGTGCAAATACTTATGTACTATATCTACCGCCGTCAAAATGTTCTCCGTGGCCTCGGGACCTTTTGCTCTAGCAGAAAGCTTAGATTTATGTCGAAGAGGTTGAAATCCATTTTTAGAAGTATCGATGACGCCAAGGCAATCTTGCTGAAATGGGACCCCGAGCTTCCACTCGCCTCGGAGCGGATATATTGCCCACTCTAGAAGAAACTCAGTCTAATTCGAGCGATGCATAGCATTACGCGGTGCAGTAAGTGCTCTTTGTCCTCATGTCGTTAGGTCGTTGGTATCGGAGTCAAATCGATGCGAAGCAGCTCGTGGGTTGTTAAACCCCATCGACGACGACCTTGACTACTTTCGCTCGGACAAGCACTACTGCACCAGTTTTTTTCGGCTGAATCGCGAGTACTGAGCGCACAATGAAAGGGCTTCACGACCAAGTCGCTCGATACGTGCCGTTCCAAACGAGGTTGTGGCACTTCTTGCCCAAAATAGAATTATAGCCCAACTGCGGGACAAGCATTGCGTGGCCGTGTCCGTGTATGACTCGGTGTCATTGTTTACGCGTCTAGGTTAAATACATGTTAAGTGTTTACAATACACCTTCCTTCATTATCCGGGTTTATACTACGGCCTATGACTACAACGTTGAATCCTGAGTGCGCTTGCATACCAAAAGAGATGTGTAACGTATGTACTGGTCATCTTTTGTCTATGATCTCACATGATGCGGCAAACCACCAGTGTAAACTAGTTGTAGAAACAACAGATGTCTACCTTTGATTGAGATCAAATCTCTGACATAGCTTGGACCAAATCATTAAAATCCCGTCTGTGTCGTTTTTTTATGCTTTGACAGGATACACACAGCTCTATTGGCTAGCCCTGACTCCCGTCATATATTACTCTAGTTCTGATGGTGAAGAACCAGATAAACGGCTTGCTAGTCTCAGGCACTTGACAATGCGTAAGAAAGTCAAAGTCTTTGTATTCAAATGACTTATTGTCCTAGAAGCTCCGTCAGTTCATACAGTACACTAGGAGCGCCAAAACCGCGTCTCGTACGACCGCATCCTCGTAATTTTAAGTCACTAAGTTGAGAGAACCCTGGAAAGGTCCACTATAATGCAACGAAGGTTGCGCGCAAACCATTTTTATCTTGCTGTCTGGACGTACGTCCATCAGTCTTTGGGTGACGAAGATGGCGAGCACTCTCCCCGCTCTACGACTATTGAAGCCTCGATGACGCCGCAATTTAATGGCAGCGCTGTCCTAAACAAAATAGACTAGGGCGTTCAAGGCTTCCTAAGATGGAGACGCAGTCTTAAACGTGTTTGTTAATGACTGTATCGGATATACGAAATTGTCAAAAGAGGTGAGTCGACGACAAAAATCCTTGGTACATTTCCGGACTTGTCCATTGGCCCAAGTTGCTAACACAGTGAGCTGGAGGCTTTGTGACTCGCGAATTACTTAACACAAGGTGCCTTTCGGTGAGACGTCTATACGTTTGAGCGAGAAAGACCTCCCGGTTTCAGCTACTGGACCGATACAGGCGGCGAGCATCACGCTTGTCTGCTTTGTGCGGCAAGAAAGTTTTCCGTCGTTCACTCTTCGTGACTGTCACGTGCGTGATTTGAGAATCGCACCTAATTCAACGCAAGAATATCACTCGACGTATATATACCATAACGACAGAGATGGCCTGCACCTGGTATAAGAATACTCTCGACGCCCCCCATACCACGGCTCAATCAGAATACCTTGTTTAGTAGTAGGTATACCTTCAAGGGATTCAAACGTGAAACCTGACTGTCTTTGACGGCACCTAGAAGTTAATTTCCTTTGACGACTAGCCACCTCAAAAGCTCTCGGCTTCGATTTAGTGTGCATCTAGAGTAAGCTTATGAGCGGGTATGGCGTTTTTCCCACTACACTTGTTGTGTGTATGGAAGACAGCGGCTTACATAAAAATGCCAATTGCTTCTGCTTTTAAATTACAATGGCCTCGAGAAGTTTGTTGCAGCGGTTCCTGCAAGTTTTGTAAAGCGAGTTGACCACGCCACATCCTAGAAAGTCCTATCGTACCTCTAATACACTTGACCTCTGATCTTAGCGGTCAAGGAGCAAATGATAGAGCTTGATCACACTTTAGCTTCAATCTTTCATGATGAAAAGGCAGCAATCTCAAGCCATTCAAGTAAAAATTGTCGTGTGACACAAATACCGTTAAGCTATACCAGCCGGAACGGCACTTTCTGCATGCCGTGAGTGGCATGGCTGGCTTTATGCCGAGATAAATTGATCAAGATCTGTTACTGCACATGAAGTGCGAATTTACGTTTTCTGGTTAGTTGAAAAGAAAATGAAGGAATAATGTATCCCTGTCGACGTATTAACTGTGCAACCTCCAAACCTTGATTTTTCAAGAACGATGACTACTTCATTTGTTTATGTCAGAGCTACATCAAAGACAATTGTCTTAAAGACCTATTTTAGTATTAAGTTTTCTAATATTTTAGTATTAGAAAACTTAATACTAAAATAGGTCTTAAAGCATTATATAGTAATAGTAGCTCTTAATACAATGAATATTAGAAATAACCCTCTTCGCTGTCGAACAAAGTATTTCGCAAACATCTATCAAGGCCATAAAAGTAACGTTATAATGTCAAACATCAAATTTTGATACCACACAAAGGGATATAATCGTGTAGACAAACCTACTAGGCGATCTAGTGGCAATGCATTGTAGCTTTTCTGACGACGTGGAGGTTGACCGTCGACTTACTGATTGGCATGTGATGCCGCACCTGTCCCATCATTCGCGGTTTTGGGGTGCAACTGCATTAAGCGCATTGAGCTAGAGGGATCTATATATTTTATGTATACCACGCGATACATCAAACGTCTTTCACGCCACAGGGATCATAACCCTTGGCAGCCAAAAGGGGGGGGTCAAAATCATTTTGGCGAAAAAAAGAACTACCGATGCTTAAGCTTCGTAGTCTTTCATGCACATTAAGCTGACAAGCCTGACTTGCCTTTCGTTATTGCGTCCGTGAAAAGCTTTTTAAGACCATGGACACTCATATCAACAAAACGCTGAGCAATTTTGATCGATGCTACACCGCTAAAAAAATTAGCTTAAGCGAGCACATCACAGTAATACAGCCACGGTTTGCTTAGTGCTAGTAGCAAGATCAACTATAATTAGCTTGCTACTAGCACTAAGCAAACAGTGGCTGTATAACTGTGATCAGCTTTTGATTGCGTCGCGTGCAGTCCTACGTCTACCTAGGCTCGACCGTCATCGTACAAATCATCAATCAATGAAGCAGCAGATCTAGGCATCGACATTTTGAAGGGGTTGCATGTGAGACGACGAAGGCTGTCAGTCAGGCGAGCAATCTAAACAAGACCCCAAAAATTACCTTAGCTCCTAATACTGTGCCTCGATTAAACAGGCCTAACGCTGCACCTAAGACCGTGTAGGACAAGCCTTGGATGGAAATTATAAGTGGATTGCCCACCAAACTCGGTTCAGTAAAAAAGGCTCCGGAGAAACAACCAAAAGCGCCTCGACGGGGAACCTCTCGATATCTTGATTTGTTTTTTTTATGAGTGCTTGTACAGCAATGACCAACATTGCCCATAGAAGGCGAATGTAGCAACAAGTTGAAATGTAAAGGATTTGTAATATCGCAAAGACAATGACGTTTTAAGGTTGTTACAGCTCTCTTGTCCCGCAGCTTCGCTGCTTAGGTAAGCTTTGCAGAGTCAATGAGACATGCCGACGTTAAAATATGGGCTCGCGAGTTCGAACAAATAGAGCTTCTGTAATCTCTTGTACTTTCCAGAGACACTAAATAAAACGATTGCAAAATCACAACATCATTTATGATACATCACACACCTCAAATGCAAAAGCTTCGTGGCATACCAAGAACCAAACATACCTTTGCACAAGCGATAAAAAACCTCTCCTGTTTTTACATAAAATGCGTTTTTTTATAAAAGAAACTTGGAGTGATTAGAAGCGCAGTTACTGACTTCAAAGTATTGTACGAATTTGCCTTCTGAAGTGTTCCAAAAATAGAGCATAAAAAATATCAAGGCCCAACCCAAAATGTCGAGCTTCAAGTTCCGTAGACATTATCGGGGCGCCAATTTTGGAATCCAATACGTCAAGGTGGCTGTGCTCATGAACAGTATCAGAATCAGCCCAATTTAAGCGCAACTTTTGAAATGCAATCAGCAACGAAGAAAATTATAGTTCGATTTGCAGTGTACACCTCTGGAATGCAGTAGGTGAGTATGTTTCAACCTGAAGGGCCCAGACCTTGTACCCGCTGAATCTTAATCGAGTCAAGTGCTGCCACGAAAAGCAACATTGGCTGTCATGGCTGTAGCGACTAAAGACATTAATTTAAGAAAATATTTTGTTCGTCTCGGCCAAGGGCGATGCAGGGCCGCTGGCTAACTCTGTTCTTCCGAAGTCAAGAAGACGCCGGTCAGTAGTAGGTGCGGAGAGCTTTTCTGAGCTATAACTAAGGGTGTGGAGCAGATAACAACCATGAAAGTAGGCCCCGAGAGCTTTATCGTTTTCGTTGGAGAGACTAGCAGCTGTGTTCTGCTGGCTATACGCTTTTGAAAGAAGACTATTTTAAGTCTTGGTATACTGTGGGACAGTTTTCAGCGTCATAAGGGTCGAAATAAATATGGCTGTAAAGTTTAAGAGTTTCACCATTTTAAGATATTGGTTGTCCTTGACATGAACAAGAATGACAGATCCTTAAATTTACTGTGAATAGTAGATTTCGAGTTGTGAAGAAATTTTGCAAGGTAAGGCCATCGAGACCAGCCGCCCAACAGATTATCAAAAAGCTTAAATAACAATCAATTTTTGAAGCAAAAATGCTTTCAAGCATGGAGGTGATTGTCATGTTGAAACAAGCTCATTTTAACTTACCGTGAAAGCTGCGATATCAGTACTATAACTTGTAGACTGGAAAATGCCAGCGCAATTAAGTCCTTAGTCGCCGCCAACATCATTAAGGAATTCTTTATGCTACGTAGCTATCTTGCGCTATAATTAGTGTGCAGATCAGGTTTAATCCACAAATCCACAATTCATTTATGCGATGCAACCAATTATAAAGAGGCGAGTATCCTGGTTACTGCAGATCGTAAACACTTTTCACGATCCTTCGGTTGACCAAGACCAGCGGCCAGATCGACCTATTATGGAAACGGAACAAGATGCTTTCGTTTCAATCTAAGCTCTTTTTAAAACGTATTTCCTCAAAAGGATTATAATCCCGCGAGCCTGCATGTGACTTTTCGGTGGACGTTGCTTATGCTCCGCAATGCATAAATCAATCCCTCTCAGTGACAGCTTTCATCCGCCGACAGACAATTAATCAAAACAAAGCGTTCGCAAACTTCAGACTGCCTTTCTCTAGGCTTTCGCAAAAGTTAAAGCCGTTTCAGAAAGTTCGAAGAGAAAAAAATTAGCCCACAATTCGTTGAGCAGATCGTTTGAGCTGTTGTCCTCATTTTTTTATCATCAGCTTGAAATTCGAGAGGACACAACGCTTTCACAAGTGCAAGCCTTTTCTATCGTTCAAAGCTCGTTAATCTTAAGCCATATAAGGATCTTCTGCTTTTATCTCATATCATTTGCAAAAAGGCAAGACTTAAGTCCACGTTCGAGGTCGATCAGTTGTCTGATAGGTCCATCGATAGTCGGCTAAGCTGTCGTGCTTTGCATAGTGCAAGCACGCATCTTGCAAATGCCTTAAGACTTGCAGCTTGGTCATTCCCAGCATCCCCACTTTTAATTTTGGCTCCTCCTAGAACGCCTCCCGCTTAAACCCTGGAAACCAACCCACTTTAACTCGAAGGCATGAAAGCAAAACTTAAGATTGCGTACGAAGGTGACGAGGCTAAGCAAGCAATCCGGCAGTACGTCGACAATTCTGTCTCTGCCATCGCTTACAAGTGCATCGAGGACGCGTGCGCCGCCGTCAAGGTGGAGGAGGTGGACTATGCCGTGTTGCCTATCGAGTCATCGACACTGGGTTGCATCTACGCTCACTACGACTTGCTACTAAAGTATGGCCTGCACATCGTTGGTGAGTACGACCAGCGAGAGACTTTAACCCCCGAGCAAAAGTCGACTTTCACTCCCTACACACAATTCCTACTGCTCTCAAAGAAGGAAGATTTGGCCATAAATAAAAAGTTCGTCGGTGTTAAGCTCAGGACTTCTCTGGTGTTCGGCTTCAAAGATTGTAAGACCAAGGACAAGCTCCCGCGCGTGCTCGCGATTTTTTCACAGCACGATCTCGACTTGGCAAAGATCGAAAGCCGTCCATGGGACAGCCAGGCATCACCGCAGATTGAAGATTCGATCATTAAAACATGCAAATATCATTACCTCTTTTACATGGATGTGCAAGGTCACCTCACGGATGCCAATTTGTCTTTGGCCATACGCAGGCTAAAAGAGCTCTGTTCTTTTGTACGCGTTTTCGGCTCTTTTACAACGTCGCAAAGCGAGAAGGTCGTGGCTGTGGCCGAGCTGTCGACTGAGACCGCCCGTGTCGACAAAGGTATGGAAAGCAGCATGGCTGACAAGTATCCTCTGAACCCGATTTTTCAAAAGGTGACGGTGGCCAAGACTGTGCTGATTCATGGTCAGACAAAACAAATGGAAGCCGAGGGTAAGCAGGTGTGGTCTCTGTGCGTGGGTGAGCCCGACTACAGTCCGCACGACCGTGTACTAGCCGCTGGTGCTAAGGCTATGTTAGAGGGAAACATTAAATACGCGCATATGA
This sequence comes from Plasmopara viticola, assembly GCA_001695595.3. Lineage (NCBI taxonomy): Eukaryota > Oomycota > Peronosporomycetes > Peronosporales > Peronosporaceae > Plasmopara > Plasmopara viticola. Next base: position 26,969 of record MBPM02000087.1, read on the forward strand.
AAGGTCTGGTCGAGCTGCGGAACCTCATCTCGACGTACCTTAAGCAAGCGAAGGGGCTCGCGTACGATCCAGCTACAGAGTTACTGGTGTCAAACGGTGCACAGCAGTCCGTCTACCAAGCGCTTTACACAATATGCCGTCCCGGCCAAAAGGTCATCATCCCGACGCCGTACTGGCTTAACTACCCAGAAATCGTCAAACTTGTGTATGCAGAGCCTGTTGTACTGCGTACGACGCTTAAGGAAAACTACCTGATCAACCCAAAGGAGCTCGAAAAGACACTTGCATTGCACTCAGATGCCAAGGTCATCATCTTGTGTAATCCAAGCAATCCGTCCGGCACACTCCATAGTCCTGAGCACCTCGAGCGAATTGCTGCAGTGCTGCGCAAGCCTCAATTTCGTCATATCTTGGTCATATCTGATGAGATTTACGAGCAATTGCTGTACCAGGACGAGGGCGTACCGGAGCGCAAGCATGTGAGCTTTGGCACACTTCCAGGCATGTATGAGCGCACACTGTTAGTTAACGGATTTTCCAAAGCACACGCCATGACTGGCCTCCGTGTGGGTTATCTAGCCGCGCCTAAACACTACATCGATCCATGCACGTTGCTACAGGCGCAGCTGACGTCGTGTCCCAACACCATAGGCCAGGTGGCTGCTATAGAGGCCCTCAAGTATGAGCTTGAATGTATGGACAAGGGCGAGCGTCGCATCACAGAAGTGATGAAAGATTTGGACATCAAGCGCCGTTACATCGTCAAGCGACTGACGGCCATGCCCAAGATGCGCTTTGCGTATCCAACTTCAGCTTTTTACGTGTTTTTGGATCTGTCGTTGTACTTTAAGAGCAAAAGGGCTTTCAATGCCGACAAAAGCGTCACCATCACAAGTGTTGACGACTTTTGTGCACACCTATTGCAAGAATTGCACATTGCTGTGGTACCTGGCTCAGAGTTTGGCGACGAATTTGGCATGCGTATTTCGTACGCAAGCTCGATGGAAACGATCACGCACGCAATGGATGGCATGGAAAAGCTACTCAACTCTTTGACCTTTGAGTAGGCGATCTCTACCACCTTTGGTTTCTTGGTTTGCTAAAGGATTAGGACATGTCGCATGAAATCCTTTGGAATCCTTACAGTACATTCAATACGTCTGTTAAGTCAATTCTCCTTAACGATTTTAGTTTACGAGCAAGTCTGTCCGCGACCACACATTCATCCAGATAGCTTTGTGCATTATAGGCTCGAGCGCAATTTCGCAAAGTTAGCTAGCAGCTAAGCTGTCGCTTAAGACCTGCCATGTCGCGAACGTCCGTATGACCAGGCTGAATCCGACAATTAATTCATGATAAAAAAGATCGGTGTTGTCGGAGGTGGGTCTTGATTTGGCTTTAATTTCAAACATTCAGCTTGTAATTACCTACACTTCTTGTGTAGCTACCCAAGTCAGGGTTTGCTAATCACATCAGAACACTAAGCTTGAAAATTACAAGGAAATCGTTGTATCAGCGTTCACCTCGAATTAAGACATCGATCGTACGATATGGCTTAGCCAGTCATGCAAGCCGGTCTGTTGTTGTTGTGAGATAACCTAGCATGTTCTTAAGAGCAGAGTTAACCTGTACCTCGTTGTCGGACGACTTAAACGAATCGTGCATCATTTGATCTTTCAAAAAGGGACGTGCAGGAAAATATACAATCTCCCAGTGAACGACCCTGGTTTGCAGTTTCAACATTTATTTGTATTGTATTGTATTACGTTATCGCGTTGCCAAGTTATGCACGTGCTAGGCTCAGTCTGGCTAGTCCACGGCATAGATTGGTGTCCGCATACGTCGGGTCTCGTTCGGCGGGCAGTGCAGCCAGCACCGAGTTCGTGAGGGTCTTCCATTATTTTGTTGAACTCTGACTTGGTAAGAGCCCAGGTGGCGCCCGGTGCTGGAGACCGTCGCGTCGAGGGTGAGACTCGTCAGAGACCCGCAGATGCCCGAGAGCACCTGTCCGAAGCGCGCGAGCATTTAGCCCCCGCGCTTGGAAGGAGGGCGTCACCCCAACCTTTTCCATAGATTCAACATTTATTTGTCATACAATATTCTTGAAAATCATCATATACACTAAATCAATTCTGTAACGAATTGATTTTGTGTAAATCATGACTTTCAAAAGGCACCACTCTATTTAACAAAGTCAAGATTTTATGTAAAGTCTATACTTTCAATGAGATTGGGTACGTCATAGAGGAAACAGACAATCCTGAATCTTTTTTTGTACAAAGAGTCGGTTTGGTCACAGGATTGACCAAACAGGCAGTGAGGGTTAGCAGAATCATTAAATGATGACCAAGCCAACTTCCGAAAAGATAGTTTACTGGTAGTGGTTAGAACTAGTAAATGCAGTGCTGCCTAGCTCTCTCATTTTGCCACCAGTACGCCTAATATGCGCCCACACACCCATAACTTCCAATAGGTATTCCTGCATTGTAATAAAGATCTAAAGGCTGCACCCTCAACGAAGATCGCAAACGCTATTACTAGGACGTAAATTGCGCTAACACAAAAGCTGCACCTGTTCCGTCGACGGCAAGCCTTAAAACGTTTCCTTGTCAAAGCCACCGTAGCTAATAAAGCCCTTGAAGAGCCTTTGCCTCACCCTTGCGGGAAACTCGCGCCTAGAATTATTTTTCCTCGGTGGTTCATATACATTTTCGCCTTCGGCCAATAAGCATGATGAAGAGCTTGGCGTAGCCTTGGCTTAAATTGTCGGGCTGCAAAGAAGCCTAAGGTCAATGACGACGTTGCCAAAACATTCTCACCGTCTGACGGTACTGTAACATTTGACATCGGACACACCAGCCATGCGAAATGTTCCACCAAAAACGTCAGAAACTTCTTTTAAAGGCGATGACAAAACTTGAGATACCCCTACAAATGACATCACCAAGCAGTGTGCCAATGGCGACAGCCCTCGGTATAGCCGTAGGCTCTAGGCGGCGAGCTGTCTGACTCGCCCACCGCTCGCTATTAACGTAAGTCGTTACCCGTAAGACGTTTACTCATTTTCTGAACAATGGGTCCGGAAAGGAAGAAGAGTAATCGAATGGGTACTTGTCAGTCGATGCAGGCTTTGGCACCAAGCAGTATTTCAAAGTATATAACGCGCCGCGATACTTTTACGTAAGTCGTTTTTAGTTTTTACATCTTTAGAAGTTAAAGTAAAGCCGGAGCTCTAGCGGCAACTGGCCGCGACTGTGCGCGAATTTTTGCCTCGAAATAATCTTCCGCGCTAGATTTTCATTCGGCTTGAATTTAAGAACCGGTGCAGGGTTAACATTTGGTTGCCCAGCCTTGTTACCACCACGACCCAGTAAAGAAGCACGGGCTAATATCCAACCACTTTAAATTAAGTAGTATGAATCTGTGGGCATGGATTACAATTTGCTCCCTTGGTAAGTCAGAGGCAGCTGACTGCGGTTCTGACAAAGCTTCAAGCCAAGCGCGGGGCGCGCAAATTCCGAGCACGATCATGGTGTTAGCATTACCATACCCTAATGTGCAATCAGAAGCAGGTATTACAAACGAAACGCCCATTTCTTCTGATATTTATTCTGAGACAGCGTTCATTTTTTCATTCCTGAATACTCTCATGATTTCTATGAAGCGGGATGAAGCGCTACGTTACAAGAAGTCCCCAGCAACAACGAGAGCGCTTGCGGTAAAATGTAACTTGATGTGAAATTGTGTCACTGACTTCGGCAGTAAGAAAGCGCCGGAGGTGGCTGCCTTTCTTGGCCTTGCGTCATTCAAATGACAAGCTGCGGCTCTTGCACTACCGACTGTACGAGCGTAAGAACGCTCTTGGAGTCAATTTCAAAAAGTAGTCTGCGGTTTTTTTAAGACGAAGCAAAATCCTTGATGACCTTGATATAAAATAAAATATAAGTTGTCAATTCATTATGGAGCTAATCAGTCAGATAAACAGCTCGAAGAGGCAATTTTCCCTTCTCTTTGCGAGGACTACATTGCGGTGCTCTCATCGACTGCGTCGTTTGGCGTGAGGGCTTCTTACTGCTTCGAAGACTTACTTTTCTATCAAGCCAAAGGATCGGTCGGCCGCTAGAATTACAAAGCCTTATTAAATCCAGTCTTTTCGTCTTAAGGTCGAAACGGCTGTGACAGTGGGTACTGCTAATCGTTATAAGGTTATTTGTGTTTTTCTTGTTTGCAAGGTCGGCCGCGAGGAAAGTTTATCCAGCTAACTTTCCGCGAAGTCGGAAAAGGCTCATGCGGTTTTTTTTCGATTTATTACACTTTTTTAGCATTTTTTATCTAGAGAGCTCAAGGGCATTTTAGCCCATTTACATGGAAAGTGTACAGTCCATACATGAGTGAACTGTGCAAGTTCGGCCATAAAAACATCTTGGCCGTAACATGGAGGACTTTCGCGTACAAATTTTGTCGCGTGCAATGGAACGAGGCAGGCAAATATATTGACCTGACTCACCATCCCCTATCGACGCCTTCAAACTTCTTCTCATTTTGTTTTTTCAACTTCGATTATGTTCCTGCCTATAACTCTTATAAAGACAATACTGGATTAAGCGAGGAGCTAGAGATGTTGCCGAGCGAGTCCAGTCGAATGACATGTTTAGGGTTATTCTGATGCTGACATCAAAAAGCGAACACCAGATAACTTAAGCAGCGTTAGTGTAAACTGTACGTCTTCGTTTGACACCATCGCGCTCGAAATATGTGGAATCTATTGACGTATATATACACAAGCTTAATGTTAATTCTCCAGTCAAACGGGCTGGTACAGGTGATCTGTGTCAGGCGCCATACAAAAACTTCTATCAATTTCTTACAGCAAGTCAAAGACAAATGTTGAGACTTAGCCATCTACCGGTATATAGAATCTTAAAGAAAGAGCCGATGTAGGATCCGCTGTTTTAGCCTCATGACAGGTTTCACAGATCCATACATACTTAGCCGCATGCGGGTGCAGATAGTATGAACTGAAAGAAACAGATTTCCTTTTGGCCTCGCATATTCACTTCATGGCCCTGGTATATCTTGTTCAGGTCGTTGTTGTTTAGAATTGACTCGATAAGCGCCACCCTATGATGATTCAGGTCGTCCGGCGATGGGAATCCAACTGCAGTCGACAATTGACCATTCGAATCTGGCATCTATTGTAAAGCGAAAGATTGCCGTAAGGGCTCAAGATTCAGATTACTTTTGTATGCTTGATGAATTCGCACGTCAGTGTTTAATATATACCCTGCTGGTATGAGCCCTTTAGGTAAATCAAAAAAGCGAATGCGCGCCGGTAAGCGCATTGAACTTCGTCAGGTTTGTATAAGCCGTAAGAATAACAATTTGCAGTGATGACATTCATCTCGCTATTCAAAGGACAAGTAAGGTGTACTTCTTTTTCCGCACTAGAATATCGGTGCCTTTAGTAGTAGTAGCTTAGAGCCTAGTAAATGTACACAAAACTTTACCAATGTGCACTTTATTGTAAGTACTATTTGTCTTGAGTGAGGTTTTCGGCAGACATGTGCTGCGTTGATGACTAGTTCTCATCGAGTTGGAATGATGCGCCACCGATGATGTAATCGAGAGCTTTTTAACAAAGCTCAATATCCGTCTAATTCTACCAATGGCAACTCTGGATGTTGGAAGAATTATTTTGATGCGAGCTGTCCTTGTACCACTTCGTAACAAAGGGTTTTCGGTTGTCGCCCTCGTTAGGACTCACATTCATTTCCTTTAGAGATGAAGGGGTCGTTGTTTTTCATTGTCAACAGCGTACGTTGTGCCTTCGCTCAAAGATCGTCAACGCCTTTGATATTCCACTACATTCTACACTACCGTAATATTTGGATGTGGTGCTTTGAGATCACTATCGAACCAATAAAGTAAGCGAGACGCAAGATATCAAGTCAATAGGCATTTGCCACTACCACGAGATTGATGTGTTCTCAGTAATGACTTTTTGTCCAATCGGCTAAGAATGGCATGGCCCTAGAGTATAGCTTTCTGCACTTGTTAGCGACTTTATGCTCTCAAAAGACGAACAGAAATTGGCCACTTGTTAAAAAAAAATGCACGGCTATTAATAAGATATTATTGTGATGGTGTCTGCACAAACATTTACTTTCAAGAAAGTACATTTTGCCGTGCAGCTTGTCATTTTGTGCACTGCATTTGTCAAATGTTTCCCAAAAAAGGGAATAAAAAATTTGGAGTTGTCCTACACATCAGCTAGTCCGTTAAATGATATGCTTTAGAGTGGCTAGTGCTGCTAAAAGCTTATCTTTATGGAGCCAATCGGTTTTCTTCAAATAGACTATGATCGTATATTTCGTGAGCGTATGACCAGGCAAAAACTCGGTACAGGCTTATGACGAAATTTTTAAACGTCGCAAAGCTCCTTAAAGCCTGTTAGCGAGGAGGCACACCTAAAAGATTGGTAATTGTTTATTTATGCATTTGCATTTTTTAATAATGCGTAACTTACGTCATTTAAGCATCTACAGGATCTTGCAAGCCAATAAGCTAATATTCGCAAATGTGTCTTTACTACAGATACGATTAATACCCTCGGCAACTTTTTAATCAACTACTGGGTTTGATCAGACCTCGAAAATGTTAAAGTCATTTTAGTATTGCCTACGCTCCGAAAGAAAGCATCTAGGCCTAGCACAAGAACATTCCTGGCTCTACGAGTCTCGCAAAATCTCTGTCCAATTTTTGGTATAAACGATTATGGTGCTTGGAGAGCCAGCCTAAATATGCGTCACATAGCTTCAAGAAAAGCCGTTAGCAGGCTCCTGTTTTGGCTTTTGCCGAACGAGACAAGCCGTCTAGCATCAGTTGCGAATATGCTATCGGCTGTGCGGTATCAAAATTAAATTTCAATTGCATCTTCGAAAAACAAACTCTTGTAATCTATTCAATCATGCACTGTTTTGGGTACGCCGTTTTGTCCGAATAAATGGCAAGATTGCGGTAATTTCTTGAAAATCTGAAGTTCGCGCAAATTTTAAGACTAATGCCTTAACGGTTTTGAAGAAGCGCATTTGCGCAGGCTAAAAAATGAGTTTGCATGTAATGGCTGGCTAAAAGCTCATCAAAGATAGCCATCAGAAACGCAAAGCTAATGTTAATCTTTAATGCAACCTTTCCTCGCAGACAAAGATGCTAAAGCCGCGTCGCTAGCTCTCCACAATATTCACAGTTGCAACAGTATGAGTGAACTGACTGTCTGGTGTACGATAAAGTCTTACTTGAATTGTTTTTCCAAGCGACAACGATTTGGAGTACGACATGCTTTTAAATGGGCATAATACCTATAAAAGCTGTCAATTAGACCGAGAGACAACTTATTCTCGGTCTAACTACAAAAAATAGTTGGCCCACGTGTACATAAGGGTGGCCAAAGATGTGAGGACCTGAAGGTCAAGCCTAATGCTAAAATATCGGATCACCTATCGAATCTGCCAGTATCAGCAGAATGCTGGATCAAAAACAAATGCTGCTTGCCGAAAGCCAACGGCAGTACGAGCTTGGTGCCGCTAGAGCAAGATGGTGAAATCAGCACATGTTCCAGCCAGTGCGGCTAGGACTTAAGCTGGTGGATACGATACATTGATATCATGGCCTTCCGGACTCAATGATGTTGGACAGCAATTCGCGGCTTACTACAACGTATTGACCAACAGTTCATAAACAATTAAAAACCCGCTTGCTGATGTTGACAGCAGACCAACAATCTGCAGTCTGTTTAAAGCTAAAAGGAGACTTTGAGCTTAAAGACACGCTGCACAGTATTTGCGCTGATGCGCCGCATGTGTGGTTTAATACGTTTTCTATGGTTAAACATGCACACAACCATGCGGTAAGCCCATCTACGTGCCTCACGATTCTTGCAAAAAAAGCCAAGACAACCAAAAATCCTCTTATCCTTTGAAGCACAAATGCTTGTGGAATAAGATAGCAAGGGGGTCGCCGTTTCAGCATCTCATTTGAGACCAGCTCTTCTTATGGAAAAAAAACTATCTGAATTTGCGAAAATTCGGCATACAATTAGCGGGGCGATAGATATAGTTGCACCCATCCGGAATAATCATAACAAATATGCAGTTGATAAACAAGTGAAAGAAAAGAAAAGATAGGTTAATGAAGATTTCTCGGTATTTCTGAAAAAAAGACATACCGCTTGTCGCGTAAGCTTGCCAAAATTCCAAATTACAATTTGAGCAAAGACTGTACTCAATTTAGTGGCTTTTAAAATGTTTCTATTGGCAAGTGCACCAGTAATCACTTTTTTAACACTATAGCAAAAAACGTACTTCCAACGCAAAGCTCAGCTTTATGCAGCGGCCCGTCCCATTCTTTAATAAATAGCCGTAAATAGGATAGGAACGAGTGTAAACAATACTTTTTGACTCTTTAAAGCTAAAGCAATTTATAAATAGCGATGACCAAACAAAAAGCGAACATGGCTGTGAATCGAACTGGTCATTTAGTGTTGGCCTTGCTTGCTTTTAATAAGGTTTTTTCAGCTTAAAAAGATTGTTCTGAGCCAAACTCGTCCCCCGTGTCTGGGGCTTTGCCTATGTCAGAAGCGGCGAGCTTAAAGAGGTCTGCCCTTTGAAACCTTCTTAGGTAAGCAAGCCTCAATAGGGGTTTTAAGATTGACTGCGGCGGAGAACGCGTCATCATCGTTCTTTCTCGCTTGGTGGCCCGCAGACAACTCACCTTTCGGACAATAGAAATGATGGGTAATATCGCAGCCACTTCGACAAACACTATTCTGTCTTAATTCTTCTACCAAGGCTGTGAAGAAGACTCGGGCTAACAACAGAGTTGTCAAAACAGTTGTGTAAGTCCAGAAAAGTACTAAATCGTTTATTCCTAAGCAGAGCGTTTGCTAGGCCGAAGCATTATGATAAGCTTAAAGTTTGCTTGTCTTTGCATTTGATCATCACTACTTCATAATTATGCTTTTTGTTACATTCACTTAGTACGCAGTCGTTGTACAAAGCACCATTGAAGGGTACAGCACATTAGATTATCGAAAAGCAAAGTACTTGCTCTAAACTGATGCTTTCGCTACTGATGGTGAACAATGTATCAAACAAATGATTTTGTGCTTTTGCATTGCTTGTGTACTTCTGAATTTCAGTGTCTCGAACGGTCAAAAGATTACTACATTCTCTGTGGCTCGATTATCTCTTTGCTTAATCTAAAACCAAAAATCACATACCCATAAAGACCCATATTATTGCAGCTTATCAGATCCAAAAAGCGTGCCAATCCTGCCAACCTGTAATAAAATCAGAGCGGGATACCTAGATGCTCCACCGACATTCCGCGCTCAAGAAAGCTAAGGCATAGCGTGTAGCCTAAATCCTTCAAGGAGTGCTTTATCCAGCTCTAACTATATTCGTGTGTTTATATCCCTTCGCCACCATGTTCAATTTGTTTGCCAAAAATGCATCCTACCATAGTGTGAGCTAGATAAAAGTGATCGCATACAGTCAATTTGCTATTTCTTTCGAATATCACTCCATCGCAATTTAACGTGTTGCTATAATCAACTACGTCCTACGTCACACTTGTCAATTGAACAGTAAACTAATGTATCCAAAAGGAAAACTGTTGCGCATGATAGGAAGCTCTTTCTGGTTGAAGGGATTGGGATGTTCATATCGAACGACTTTGCGATTTTGCAGAGGCAGTGCACCTCTCGTATTTAATACACTCGGGTGGTTGAAGCGCAAGTAAAAAAGGTGCAGTAAATTGAGCTCTTTTTTTGTTGAGTTCGCTCTTGATCGTCACTTTTTTCAATATAAGCTAATCTTACATTTAGTTATTATGGACTTTGTCCGTCTGTCGTATTGCATAGAGCCTATTTACGGGCACAATAGATATTGAGGGCACAGGAGTTGTGCTTAACACGATGCTCTTGCTGATTACGATTTGTGCTATTTTTATTATATGATTGCGTTTGCAATGCTTGTGCATCTATCGTATTCAGTATACTTGAGCGTTTTAGGTAAATTACCCAAGCCTCATTGTGTTCGCTCTTCGGAATCTACATTCCACCTTCGACATGTCGAGTGCGTCTTGCAAAGATCATCCAGGCTCAGCAACTAGCGCTGTAGTGAGCTTGTATCGTCATATCGATAGTCACTTCTTCGTGCTGTAATATAAGGCTACTCTTGCACACTATGAACCTCTTTCGTCTGTTATCGTGCACAGCACCTAGCAACAGAAATCCTAATTTTAAGAGGCTAAGTAGCTTGTTTTATTAAATGCTCTTGCACTTTGAAGTGTGTGGTTTATCTCTAAAAAATGATGCTGTTTTTTTGCTGATTTTTCATACATTTTTAGCAATACACAAGTTCTACAGTGTTCGCACTTGTCGACATAAATCCTTTGCTGCGTGTCTTATGCGCCTTGCGAGGTATATCCAAGCAGAGCAATCGCATATCGACAGTATTTTAGTGAGCTTATATTTCCAAAGACTTTACAACGGATTACCACATTTTCCATACGAGAATTGGTGCTACGTTTGCCAACGTTTGTCGTTTGTCGTTTGTCGTACACGGCACCTATCAATGCTTAAGTATTCCCGACAATCTAAAAAGAATTTACAAGTTCTTTGTTTATATTAGTATGCTCAAATTTTACCGCCAATATGTCTTACGTGTCTCGCAAAGTCCGAATAGAAAGACCCAGTGCAAAATGAGATTACTGAAGTATGAAACATTGTATAGACTTCATAGACTTTTTATTTAGAAATCAGTTTATCGCCACAACCTTTTAGTTGTCGTTCATGGCAGCAATCAAAAATCCAGAGTAATGAGATTCTTAAAGGTGAAGTTGTGACCATAGAGCGATGCTCCTCCTGCACCAAGTATAAATATTCGGAAGAATGATGTTGCAATTTGTATTACGTGTACTCTGCTCACGTGCAAAGTTACACAGTTGTTCATAAGAGTACACAATATTTTTAAATGCACTTGTGGACTCACATCTCACCACTTACACGTCGAATTTGTCTTGCAAAGCTTAATAAAGCAGAGCAGCAATAGGACAGAAGCAACAGAGTAGGTCAGAAGTTTTAAACTCAAATTTATATATAAGAATTGCCTTTATTGGGCTTCGTTCATCCGTTGTTGTGCATAACACTTAGTTAAGGTATAGTTGATTGAAATATCGAAGGCGAATTTGTTGTGCTTTGATAATGGTTTTGCTACTTACGTTCTGTGATGTCAATAAGATACGATTTCGCAATGCTTGTACCCATATATAGTATACCCAAGTGGTCAGAGGTAGCACACACTTTACTGATTTTCGCTTGTTAATCAAAAATCCATCGCCAACATGTCTAATACGTCTTGATAATAACATATAGGCTCAGCAACCAACGCTGTCACAATTCAAGCTACATTCACACACCATGGGCCACGTTCGTCAGTAGCATCTTTTAACAGTAAGGTACAACCAAGATAATTTAGAGGCGAGGTGCTTGCGCTTTAAGCAATGCTCTTATAAATCAAAATATGATATATTCCCAAAAAATGATATTGTTACTTCTTAATGTTTGTGCATCAATCATACCTTTTTTTTAACCGTCTGAGCGAATACTACTGGTATGATTATTGCTCTAGAATCGACGGAAGTCCAATGATGACCCACAGCCTGAGAAATATATTTCCTCTCTATTAGCATAGCTTCCATGCAAACCAGACGACTTGATAAGACCTGATTGTGCGAGTCTTACTCTACCCGTGCCGCCTAAAGTCAAACCGGTACTTCATTGTCTCCTTTATAGATATCCAATGTATACAGAACACGTTCATTTGGGTCACGTTCGCGGATTTAACAGTTGCCGCCGCCTCCTAGAGAAAGGTTTGCTGACTCTACCAGCGAGCCAAGCTCAACATCCTGAACGAAAATCGCCGAAGCCATCTGACCGTGCTATTTCATGAGATTGCAAGGAAGCGTGGACGCTCATTTTACGTATCGTAAGATAGCAAAAACAATTGGGTCAGCTTACGCTTCTGGATCATTTCGGTACAAAATGCTGCCTTAGGTGAGGTATTACACGCCTCGACCGAGCGCCGAGATGGCTAAATTCAGTCTCTATTACTTTGTCTACAATAACGCCGACATCATTGTCATTTCCATCTTTGCTTCAGTAGTTTTTACACGATCCTTTCGAAGATACTCATGCTTACCTTGAGCGGCTTCAATTTTGGTAGGGCACTCGCCTTAAGGATCAGCGTCGTCGGCGCAGACGACTTCCTGAAGTTGCTCCAACAGAATGTTTCTATAGTTGGTAAACACCTGCAAATACGCATTGCACGCATTCGATCCTTTTGCAACGATAGTTGCGCATCCTTGAAGACAAGCAGGACTGTCTCTTCATCTCACAGTGGGTTGGTGTCAACAGCCAAGCTGAGTGTTAGCAACAAGTGCTACCAAATACAGACAGGCTACCAGAGCTATTCGCCTTGAGAAAACGCGAGACTAAATATACGATCTCCGCTTCCTAATCATATAAGATCTCGGCGTTGATGAATGTCAAAAGATTGAGAAGATTGGCGCTCATCGAAAAGATCCCAACACGCCACTCTTACGCGAGCTCGTGGAAAGCATCGGAGATTTGCTGTGCTCACAGTCGTCGAGTTTAGTTTTGCTGCCCATGTTTGCGGGGACAGATTTGGGCTTCATTGAATCCAGTCCAATTGCCAACTCGTCGTATTACGTGACCGAGCAGCTCCGGATGAACTTCTTGTCAATGGATCAAGTGTCAAACATTGTGGACAGCAACGCGAGCTACGCGGGGCTACTGTGTCATGCCCAGATTTGCAGACATCTCCATTTCTTGGTGGTGTTCCGCGGTGGGTTGTTGAGTATCTGACGGCAGTCAAAAACACTTCCATGCAAGGGAAGCCCATAAGCCTGGACAACATCGACAAGTGCTTCGCGGAGATTTATAGGAAGTTCGTGGGGTATTACACTTATGTCCTTCAAACCCCGCAGCTCGTCCGATTAGCAGCTTTTGCCGTATCGGGACAAATGGTTGACCCACCGAGCACGTTTGATGGGATCCTGAAGTGCTTTGACGGAATTATAATATGTTGATGTTTGCTTCCTAATAACAAAGAACAAGCAGTAATCATTACGCCATCTACTTTTTTGATAGCTCCTCAGTGCTTGGCAGTACAAAATGCTAGTACGACCAATTAGTGTGACACACACTAGGCTTGAGTTACTCCGTAAATCACGTAATCTTAGAGTCAGTTTGTCTTTAAATGAAGCTTATTTTTTAAAGTACTGTTCAATAAGAAAGTAAGCATTTGTGGAAATAGCAGGATGACAGTAGCTCATCATTATACATTTAGCCTCGAAAAAGATTTTACCATGTAAACATTATGGTGTTATAAGTAATATAAATGATTCACTTATGTCATGAGTCCAAAAAGTTGATAATGTCGGATGTTTGCTTAAGTGATATAACGTCAAAGATGTTTTTACTTGAAAATGTTAAACCACGAATGCTTCACCAAGCCGTAAATGTCTAAAACGTGGTATAAAGCGTGAAGTGCTTAAGCCAATACTTTAACTAATCGTTTGTAATTAAATGCCGCTAGCCGCAGCAGCATAAAATAAATTAAAAGTCATACGTGTTATCATCAACTATCGTAGGGCCGCATATGCTAGACTTGGCTGGTAAGAAAGTCTTAATGCAATTTAGTTTATGGACCTACTGGGCTGGAATTGCGTTACGCTTAGTAGGTTTGTTTGTGATACCGGTACAGCTAAGGGAAGTGCATACAAAAAGCCTACTATAAACAAAAGATCAAGTTTATAACAAAAACTAACAAACTCCTTACAGCCAGATCAAAGGACAGATGATGCTTGAAATTGTTATTCGAATGGGCATGCCAAATATAAGACTTCTGCTAATTATGATAGATTAGCCAAGCGCCGCCAAATTTTCGATTGCTGTGTTTTCTCGCTTCAATTATTGGCTTCTCCGCTGTCATCATTCATCGAAAGGTTAGTGATATAATTGAATTATGACACGAACTTGGTACGACATCCTCGACAAAATTAAAGCAATGACACATGTGTCGTTTGCAAATCGATGACAAGTACTCATAGCCATAGTCAAAACAATCCCTTATAGCCATAGTTACGTGGCTTAACACATCCCCGAGATTTGTAAACAAAGCTACTGATATACTCGATTATAAAAAACATCACTAGATCTACACAAGTGGAAACTCTGAGACTCAAGCCTTACTATTACGACTAAGCATAGTGTCAAAGGCAAATTGTATGCACTTATCGCTACTTTGAATTACAATGGCGCGAAACTTAGTGTAGTTCAACTGATTATGGCGCTATGCAAGTAAGATTGAAGTACTGGATGGATGGGTAGCAAGGTACAGACATAAATTATGTTGTGTTTCAAGCACATGTTTATACAAACCACTTAATATTGTCATCAAGAAGAACTGTAGCGTATTAATTCGAAGTGTTAACCCATTTTTGCGTTAAATTACATCACAATCATCCACTGACATATGCTTGTTTCGAAAGATGCTCACTTACTAATGATAAAGTACATGCTTTAACAAGAACTTCTGAAAGCATGTAGTTATGATCACGTAAACAATACATTGCCTATATCAAGAAAAAATACAATTTCGATATACCCTTTTCTGAGCTATAAATCATTCAGCTGTATTGATAATAGCCCCTGTAATGGTAGACATCCTACGAAAGCTATTTCGCATTGAGCTAATTTTAACATGTCATCTACTGCGTCTTTATCCAATCCTTAGTACGGATAGTTCCTTTTTAGCTGGTCTTAAAATAACACGTAGCTTATGTCACCATGCTGCGCACTAAGTGCTTTCCGTTTTGAGGCCACTCGCGGTCATGCCTGGTTAATACAATCCAATCCAGGATCTAACAAATCGCAACACCGATGACCTCAACTCTCTTTCGAGTCGTGCACTATAATACAGAGCGCCGATTTGTAACACTTTGTACCCATGATTGATGTTAAGCTCAAATGTTGGGTTAGTCTTCGTAGTCGTTTTAAGGACGAGCCGATACCAATGTTCCCGCACTCAATTTAGTCGCGAGATCGATCTCGTGACTAGCTCTCCTTTCCGGTGGCGGGTCAATATTTGAAAACTTTGCACGTGTCAAGAGATATTAAGTCTCCGAGACACAGTATTTGCCTTTCTGGCGAAATGGGGATAGTTTATATCAGCAAGATGCTCAGGTCATTTTGAAAAGCAACAAAAACAATGACGAGCTCATGCCACGATGCGGCTCGCATAGCCAATGCAGAGATCAACTTTGATGCTCTTGGTAGTTTTGATAATTTCTGCTTGGTCTCCCAGTACTTAACTGATTGCTCGTTAATGCCAAACTATGCAAACCTTCTCCTTAGAACAATAATCCTTTTGTCGCGATCGTTATCAATTTAATACGTGCAAGTTTTTCTACATTGCGAATGTTTCAATTCCTTTAGGACGTTTAAACGCAATGGTGTTCGTCATAGATCATTATTATAGCTTAGGAGTACGAGGGCTGAGTAGCAGCTCCCATTAAAAAATGGAGACTTTTACATAAAAGAATGAAGTTTAGAAATATCAGAAAATACTTTAAAAAAATGTTTAGGTGAAGAACTCAAAAAAATTGGGAAAAATCGCCTTTAGCCGAAAAATAGTGATTTTGTTACAATACAATTGTGACGGACACAGCCGCTAAATGTAATTTTGTGCTCAATCGGTCAACAGTGACCACAAAACCAGTATTGCCTGTCAAGTCCATCGTCAGGCCGAGCACAATTTTCAAACTAATGTGCTCAATGGCAACGTCAAGCTTGGCAATGGTGCAGCCGCATTCGGCGAGATTTTCACTCGCTAGCACACTTCGCACGTGCTCATATATGTTTGTACAGCTTGGACCTTCAAGAGTGAGGGCTTACCAAGCCATATAGTTTTTCCTGACCGAAACGACTACTAAGCGGTGTATCGCGAGCTTTATAAAAAGTGTGATTTCTTAAATTTTTATTGGCAGAGATCACTGCACGTGGTAGGTCACCTTTGTAAATAAGCAGCTGGCTTTCAAAAAAAATGACGTAGCCTCGCGCCTAATCCCGTCGAGAAGATCTGTCGCTCATCGCCTTTAAAGGCCGAGGCAGGGTAATGCGCATTTTAGTTGTGCGTACGCGCCAAAGATTAATTTAGATAAGAAACGAGGCCACGGTTGTGACTTATAGTTTAAGCGACACGAAAATATCGCTTTACCGACTAACACTCGACCCTAAAGTCATACTCCGCATAGAAGGAGAAACATTCGGTCCGCAAACATTATTTAACCGGTTTTCAGATTTCAATTTTGCCCGATGCAATGTTTCAATGACCTTTAGCGGAATAGAGTTAAATTGGGCGCTGGATATTCCGGGAGCGTTTGTCGTGTCATTCTGAACACAAGGTTCCTTCTACAATTCAAAATCGTATGTGTTCGCAATCAAAGCCTCAAGACTCGTGCGCGTCGTGTCTTTAAGCAGTCTGACAATTAACACTTCAAAAAGATTTTAAAAAATGCCGTGTTGTTGCGAGAAACAAATGAAAATATAGCTTTGAGCATCATCGTCGCATATCGAAACATGTTCTTCGCTCTAGCTTGCCATTTATTCGTTTTCAACAAGTCTAATTTCATGATGTCGTGCCCAGTCGCGGTAAATTACATTTTTCGTCGTTTTTAACGTCTATTTTCTAACAGTGGTAGCATTATAACGCTATGAGAGTAATTCGTTCGTGCAACGGATTAATAGCTAGAGTCAATTTCGTGTAAGTTCACCGATGGATCCTATTTTACGAGAAAACTAGCACCATTTAATTTAAACTTGGTGGACGTGCTGATCCCTCCTCTGGGGTAAAGGCTACTGATATCCGCGGCACAGTGTCTCACTTTTATAAATTTTGGTATTTGATGTCGTACCGAGTTCGCGTCAATTTGATTGCATCCCCGATGCTTCGATGGATATTGTTTTGGTAAACACTTTGCTGCCATGCTTACGCTTTCACTCGTCAATAGTGAGTACAGCACCCACGACTTTGCTTTTATCCCACTTGTTGTCGCTTGAATGGATGCAAGCTGGCGGGATTTTTAGGGCATCTTTATTATCGGTCAACGTCTTGATCGATACAACAAAAAGCGCTACTATGACATTAAAAAATTAAACCAAGCTGTTTTTTGTCTACCTTAATATATTTGTCCGAAGGAATGCTATAGGTCGACGCAGAGAAGGTGTAAGCCAAGTTAATGTGGATTCTTTTTTCAAATTTGCCAAAATACCAGACTAAACAATACTACCAATATAATCATTAATACCGGATATTACTTTTGAATATCAAAGCACGATCTTTCTGGAAAGTACCACGCCTACGTTAGTGAGTTATTCGCGAGTATGCTGCGTGTCAGGACACAATTCCAGCTATTATTCTTCTTCGACTACCCCTCAGAATTGAAAAAATATATTTTAGTTGATGTGTTTTTTACGCTCTGTACTAGTTTAAATAACTACTTTGTCCCTGATTTTTTACGTTTGGACTGCTTGAAAAATTCCTTTACCAAAACTCTGCGATAATTGCTTGCGCTGGGAGCCATTCAGCACGCAACATTAAGTTTCAGACTTACTTTTGAGCTTAAGTAGAAAGCAATCTGCATTTTTTACTTGTTCTACGTCACTAAAGAAGATCAGAGACCTAGACAAATGTTTTTAAGCAGAAAGTAGCGGTAGCCTTACCGCACTTGGGCTGTCCATGAGTACAGTCATCCTGACTTGATTGTGGTGCAGCATTCCGATTATGAAGGCCGGGAACTCCCTTGGCTTATCAATGCTTTTATTATGTTTGCCTCCATCTAGCTTGTATGAGAAGAAACTCAGACGCTGGTAAAATGTGAAGCCAAACAGAAGGAACATCGCTCGCAAATGTTTTTTCGTGTGGTCTCGGGACACAAAGCACTTAGATCGAGTTGAAACATGAGTGGGTGCAACGAGTGCAACGTCACGCGCATATGATCGTACATGATCACGAGTGCTTTTGTGACCATCATGACATCCTCGATACATGAAAAAAAATGTTTTTTTTCCTAACAAAGGAAATACCTTACGTAATTTCTACTTGCACCCCACAAAGGGCCATCACCAAGGTTACCGGATTTTGTGGTCCATGCTATGAATCATAAACTTGATTCGTAGTGTTTGAGTGCCATAGCGCATTCCCGCTGCTTAGCAACAAAGCGGGCTGCAAATGCAGCCATCTCCTTCGATCTAGGTCTTTTGAGCAGCGCGAACTGCATGTCAGAAGGATAATAGAAGGTAATTGCTAGAGTTCAGGTAGCCAGTCTACCCGCGTGGGCATAGGATTGAGCTTAAGTGCTACCGGTATTTGCGGAATCACAAAGCCCCTTGCAGAAGGAGGCGTGCAGGTAGATATACAAACTTTCGGGGCAAATGACCATTCACTATCACATTTCTGAATGAAAATCACGATTGCAATCCAAACACTGCTGTAAGGGACCTTAATTCTTGTTAGGGCCCTTTGCTGGCTTATAAATACAATTTTTATCAGACAAAATTAAAGCGATTTTTCTCTTCACAAATCCTAGGTTTGGAAAGTATATGATTGTAAAAGGATTAGACGAACGATGGCGTTGGCAGCATCGAGCGAGCAAGGCCACTAATTGCACGGCAACTTTTGTCAATAGCAGCAGCGCCAACCCGCCTATATTTGAGTGACGTTGCTTGCTGACAAATTTAAAGCAAAGATCAATCAAGGGGCTACGAGGTTACAAACGATGAGAATCGAGCGTGTGTCATTGACTCCGTCGCGGAACTGGTTCAAACAGCGAAGTTAGTAGGAGCAATGAATCAGAAAGGTTTTATTTCAGCAATGGAATGCCAGTGTTACCATGTCCAACACGTGATAAAGGAGTTGAGTAAAGTTTTCGCTATGTACAAGAGTCTGCTGCTGTACAGGCGTGGGGTACGCAGAGAGAGCACTGGTCGCTCGCGAGCACGTTGTGTGCGACGCATGGGAATGCAAGTGCGTAAATTGGTGCATGTAGGGTGTTCTATGGAGTAAGTAATAATAAAGCGGGCGACAGCCTTCATAAATCCAAAGACGCTGAGCTATGCGGTTCGTACCAAGAAAAGGAATGCGGAATGCAGACGCTGTGGATAGAGCTGTCGACACTTGACTTTAAAAATTTTAGAATCGCCAAGTTTTGCAATTTCCTGATGGGCAATACCAACGCTGGATGCTGCGAGGGCGATCAATTTCGATAGACCCACAGTACTGACTTCGACCCGACGACAAAAAAGCAGCACTTTAAAAGTTGAAAACCAGATGCTTGATGAATTGTCTATGATCGGGCATTAAAGTCGTCGGCTATTCCAGAGCCAGTACGCACTTACCAATAGGACGAGATAAGGGTCCGGTTCAATTAAACAATGACAACACTGTGTTGACACTTGGACCCAGAACTTACTAATTGGTTTAAATCTTCCTTGCCTACAATGTCCTTAACTATACCTCACCCATGTTTGGACTTTTTGCTAGTAACACCACTAAGCTGCGCACCCACGGCATCAATACCGGCGGCAGGGTGGTAAAATCGAATCTCGCTAATCATTCGCTGGCGAATTTCTGTCACATTCATCTTCTTTTCGTCAAATTCAAGCTGAATTGTTCCAGGAGCGACGATTTCTTCTTCCAACGATCGAATACTTGCCAAATACTTGTGCGACAGCGCTTCATCCAGAGTCGCGCGCTTGCTCGGGTTCATCTTAAGCATCCACGTGAGCAAGTCAATGGCCTCCGGTTCAGCACCCGGATACATCTCCTGCAAGTTGCGCTTTGGTCGAGGGGGCAGACTACGTAAATAGTACTGCACGTCAGGATCTGCAATCTGCGCGATGTCCTCTTCCTCCATCGTGCCAAGAACGTCAAGAATCGTATTTAACTGGTCACGACTATCCTGTGGCAGCGCAACCTGTCCAGCACCTGGACTCAGTGGAAAACACGAAACACCCGGAAATAATGGTTCGCGCTGGTAGTGGGACGGCACACTGCTCTTTTGCATACTGAGTAATTCCGCAAAGATACATCCGACCTATAAAATCAGTGTCAATTGGTCTCATAACCTACTCGCAACAAAGAGACACCGAACAGACGTACCGACCACACGTCAATGGCAGCAGAGTAGTCGTGATCACGAAATATAATCTCAGGTGCTCGATACCACCGAGTGACCACGTGTTCCGTCAATTGGCGTTTGATTCGACCAGCCGGAGTGCGTGGGTGAACGCCTACGCCCTGCAATGTACTTTCATCTGGAATCGATCCATCATTCAGACGCTTTCGCTTGCGTCCTGTAGTAGACGCCGACGATGAAAGTCCTCGTGCCAAGCCAAAGTCACAAATCTTGATGGCAACCGGAAAAAGATTCAGCAACACATTGGCTGGCTTCAGGTCACGATGCACAATCTCAGCTGAGTGCATGTACTTCAAAGCCTTAAGTAAATCCAAGAGTAACCACCGCAAGTGCTCAGCTGTCAAAAATTGCGGTGAATGCAACAACTTTTCCAAATCAGACGGCAAATACTCAAAAACGACAAAAAGATCTTGAAAGTAATTCGTGTCAAGTGGTGCAATAATTTCCCGAATCTGCACAATGTTGGGATGTCGCAATTGTCGTAAGATACACAATTCACGAAGTATGCGTTTGGCATCAATCGGGTCCGAGAAAACGTTCTGGATCTTCTTGATCGCTACAATTTCTCCCGTTGGCAAGTGTTTGCACCGCACGACTTGTCCATAACTTCCTTGTCCAAGCACACACTCGATCGAGTAATTGGGTGCAATCTCACTCCATCCTGGAATCGTCGACGCATTCGACGTCACTGCAGTCGACACCGGTGCTCGAACTGGAGCAGCGTTCGATACTGCGACATTTACTCGAGGCACGACGGTGGTCGTGATTGCGACCGTCTGCGTCTGTGGAGCTAGAGCTAAATGTTCGAGCAAACACAAAGAAATAACATGAGAAAAGACTGCAACAGACACCGGTTAAAGCTATCATCGTACGTGTTTTAGGTGCTTGATCCAATACTGCTGGCGTCGTTGCAAGCGCACTCTTGTTTACCATTGTAAACGACAAGTGGGTGAGATCTTGGGCCACAACAAGCATCCCAGCTCCAACTGGATTACCCACTAGAGGGCTACACGAACCAAGCAGGGTAATTTTTGTCCCCTTTTTGGTTATAAAATCAAGCATAATACTAGTCACAACCGATCCCTTAATACACTGAGCCAATGCATCAGCTAACACTGTAGCTGTAGTAGGAGGAACGAGGAGTGATAGCTCCTTCAACAAATTGCGGCCAGCCACTTCGTCTCTCGAGTAACCACAAAGTTTAATTGCGCAATCATTCCAGAGGATCACGCGCATGCTTTCGTCCACTACAAACACTAAAGCGGGTGACGTGTATAGTGACTTCCCAAGACTAGCCAAGCTCTCAGTACTTGCACAATAATTCTCGACACTCGCCACAAAGCTCTGCACCGTAGCCACAGTCGTGTCTTCATATTGCTCGCCAATTGTCTGCACCATGATTTTGTGCACGACGCTATTGCGGGTAGCAGGGGGTGCGGCAAAACTCGCGGGTTTGGGCGCTGACGTCGATGATGTAGAGCCTTTACTATCCGGGTTTACACAGACCGATGGGTCAAAGTGCACCGAGTGCGCCTTGTTGCCATTCATGGCTACGAGGGGCAAATAGAAATGAGGGGAAGCCTCGTACGTTGTATTTTTGTCGCAGGGTGACGTCAATTCTATACATTAGTTAAATATAATGTACGTATATGATTGAAAGATTAAATATTCCATCTGGTGGGCTGTGGGCAGGCCACCATCTGCGCGGCTAAATGCTCACATGGCTGTTTTGCGTATCTCAAAGGCAAACCGTTACAGTTTTCTCAGCACCGCTCGAAAATCTTGTAGAGATTTGTGAGGCAGGCCACAGGTGTGATGAGTTGCGTATCGTTCAATTCATGGGGTGGACAGAAAGACGCAGCCTTTGTCGCTGGGAACAACACGTGCTCGAGCACTAACGATTCGCGCTCACTGTTGCCAGGGTACCGCATTTCACCGTAATAGCGAGCGAGTACCTGGGCCACGTTGTCAAAGCATGGCTCTTCTTCCTCCCAATTCACTTCGGTCGCCAGATGGAACACAAGTTCTGGCAAGGAATGGATCGAAGGTTCATGATCGGGTAGAAGCTGGGGCAGTGTCCGTAGCATACCATGCGAATCAATATCAAGCGAAAAGTACTCGAACAGCATGGGACCATTGGCGATCAGGACCGCTTTGATCTCATTTGCAAGTTGTTCTCGGGGTCCGTCTTCTTCCGCGTAACCATTGCGTGGATTCTTAAGCGCCTCGAGCACCAAATCATAAATCAGAAAAGGAGTCTGTAGCGTTATTGGCCGCGTTTCACCAAATCGCAGCAATACTTGCTGGTAAAATACGTGAAAGGCAACAGCATCATGTCGCACGATGTACAACTTTGTACGGTATTGCACCAATGAAAACTGCTTGTCAACTACACCGACGAAGCTGTGCTCACGAAAGAGCTTCAAATTTGTCAAGCAATAAATAGTTAAAACAATCGATGAACAACTGACTAAACAATAAACTGTTTCCATTCATCGTACCTGACCGAGTGCATTGTTTTTCTTTTGTTGCATTGCAAGTAGCAAACTTCGGACGCTCGAGAGCATCTGTGGGCTCTGAGTTGTTTCCAGACTTTCGCGACGATCAAATTCGCGCTCTGGTTCAGGTTCTGCACATTTAAAGGGAACGAAGTTAAGGTGTCGCATTCTATCAGCGTGTAGATCTGCACGCCTTTTCATCACAAGCTCGTACCTTGGCTGGATTGGAAAATCGACAACTTTCTCTTACGCGGTGAATTTGACGCCGCAGCAACTACACTGCTCTGGTCAAAATCGTTTCGCTTTGTAGAGTTTCTTTCCCGATTAGCATCTTTGTCTTCTTCAGTGCCCTGAGAACTTGATTGCGAAAATTGGCTCCTTTGAGATTCCAGGAAACAATACTTGTCGATCGTGTTGGAGCGATGATCGGTTCGCACTAAACGCTGCGGAGCCTGATTTTTAACCAATGTCCCCACAACTACCATTGAGCTTACAATACACACCCGTTAAAGACACAAAACCGAATCAACACTTACCAGTGCTGATTGGTACTTCTTTGAAGGCGGAGTCTTTTTTTCACGAAGGTCAAGTTCGATCGAGTCGACAGACCGGTCAGCTTCATTCTCACTTTTACTCTCAGGTCTGTTCCTTTCCTCCTCGTTTAATTCAGCTTTATCTAGCTTTTCTTCGTTTTTTTTTACACTTTCGCGTCTGCGCTGCTTTGTTGATGCACTGACAGTGTTTGATGAAGACAGTCCCAACACAGCGGTGATCGGCTGCACGATAAAACTGCGACTTTCGTTGCTACCTTTCAACTGCTTCTCAATTGCTTGACTAATTGAGTCGACAATGTCTTCTTCGTGTAGGAAGTGCACCTATAAGAATCACTATCGATCAAGTGAACAGTATATGTATCCTTTCGGACGTACCTCTCGTTTGGTCGGATGAACATTCACATCGATGTTGCGTGGTGGAAGCTCCATGCTTAAATAGAGGAACGGGTGCGTATTCTTCGGTAGATACAGCGAGTAGACGTCCTCACAAGCCCGCTTAAGCGATGAACACTCGACGAGGCGGTCGTTAATAAACAGAATGAAAATGCTTTTTTTTATACTGCAGCACGATTCAAAATCATAAAAGTTTGATACATGGTAGACAAAAGGGATGCAGAACGTACTGAAAGTTGGCGTTGCTTATGTATCCACGAACATGACAATGTAGATCCATCGATTTTGTGAAAGACGCGTCTCTTATGTGCTCAAATGGATTTAATTCACTTGCAAGTTTGTTCCCGTAAATAGTTCGAATCGCATCCAACTGTGAAGAGCTCTGCGTAGTGTTCACACCACAAGAAGAATCGCGATGCTAAAGAAATGAAAACAAGTTTAAGAAAACAAACAAATGGTAGCACAAAAGCACAATGTAGTCACCTTCTTGCATACGAATGCCACATCCTTTTCGCTAAAGTGAACTGCGTATTTTTGCACCACATCAAGAATTCGACTATACTGCTCCGACGCATTCTTTAGCGCCTGTTTTCTCGTACTTAAATTGTAAAACAGATCTTCTACCTAAAAGCACGCAAGATTGTTGCAAAATGACCCAAGTACTAAGTAAAAAACGAAAGTTCATGCTCGAAACGCACCACAATCTGTGTGCCGTTCTTTCCCGCGCATGGTTTAGGATCCTTAGACTCTCCTGGTCTCTTTGCCACCAACTTTCCGTCGCGATACGAAGCTCTACAGTACAAATCAATCAGTACTGTCAATTGTCCACATTTCTCTCTCAGTCATTGCCCATCGTCGTACTTGTAAGCGCAAGGCTGGTCGGCCGTCCGGGACGTGATTGACACATGTGCTACATGCGAAATGCTAGCGAGTGCTTCCCCTCGAAAGCCAAAACTCTTGATATCTTTAAGGTCCTCGAAGCTTTTCAGTTTACTGGTAGTAAAGCGCTCGCAGACAATCTCCAAGTCCTGCAGCTGGATGCCTCGTCCATTATCCTGAATTTGCAACAGCTTAAGGCCTCCTTGACTCACAGTCACCGCCACATGGGTGGCTCCCGCATCAAGTGCATTTTCAAGCAGCTCCTTGACTGCATTGACTGGACGATGCACTACTTCCCCAGCTGCAATACGATTCACTACGTCCGGACTGAGGCGCTTGATGCGTGGTGCAGAGACCAGAGCTGTCATATTCACAAGTGCTGTACTTTATTCGGGGCCCAAAATATGACTTGATCCAAAATAGTAATTATGGAGCGCATCATGTAATAGCACCGTAGGTTCTTATATCAGTCAGCTGGAATGCTTGCGTAGGTAGCTAAGCAGAAGAATTGACAACATAATCGCCAAGAGCGTCGCGATATGGGCATTGTGACTACGCACCATTGATTTGGCAAGCTAACTATAAGCAGGTCGTGAGGTGCGGTGCATTTTGAGACGGCAGAGTACTTTTGGAGAGCAATACGAAGATCCGTATGATTTTACCTCCTGCTGCGGCATGTAACAAATACTGAGTAGTAATCATTCTCGCAGTTGAACAAGAAACCTGTTGCCACTGGTAATTCCCTTAGCGTTTTACTGTAAATTTGTTTAATACAAAGATAATGGGTCTGGGAAAAAAATTGCAGAGCACTGTTGGTGATCTTTTCAGCGGCAATATCGCGACAATACGCATGATCCATTTTTTTATAAATTTGTGTATTTAGAAAGTATAGATAGTTTGACACAGCAAAAATGGTAACATTCAGTGTGTACAAGTCGTCCAAGTACCTCTTCGACTGTGTAGGCACTACAGACAGTATACCGTCAACGTCGACGGCAACGCCGTACTCGGCAGACAACTTGAACGCATTGGAAGCGCTTTGGTAGGATAATTGCGGCGAAAGCTCTGTATGAGGCTGTAGAAACGACGCTCAGAGAGGCTAGACAGCTTCGAAGCAGCATGATACAAGCACGATTGATTGCGAGGCATAATTATAAAAGTGACTGTTTGCATGTGCTCTGGTTTAAAGTGTCAATTCGCTGGACGTAGTAAAGCGCATGGATTACGCTGAGCTGGACAAACTCATTGCTTGTTGTAGAGAACAGGTAACACTGCCATGCGTCACATGATTTGATTAGCGAGAATGATTACTTACTGCTGTTTGTAGCTTATTCAAGTCATTGTTACGCCAGCAACGCACGGTGACATAAGTCCGTTTCAAAAGTTTGCCAAGTACCTAAAAACTCGACATCGAGTGAGTAAATATTAAGATGGCTGGTCTGGCGCAAATATGTGAACTTAAGGTGTGGTATGTTGAGCTAAAAGGCTGGAGTGGCTTTGCTTGCGGATGGGCGACTTCTGGTTCTGGCACCGTTTGAAAGGAACGACTTGCGTTTGCGCTGTGTGGTTGTAAAAGCTAAGCCAACAGCGGCAGCCTCCGCTGCGTTGCCATCGGATGTGACAGCAAGAAGCCTCGATGGAACAGAGTCTGCTCACCTTCCGCAGACACGATATGACTGTCAAGCTGATATTGCCCTACCACCACCAGAGCCGGAACCACGATGCGAAATTGGTCAACATGGCCGGAGCAGGAGTAGCACTAACAATTGTCTGCAGAAGCAAGACATAACAGATAACTTGTACAATGGCTCGCCGCCTGGACTGAAGTCAAACAACCAGGTACTTGAGCACTTTGAATTGTAATTTTTGTGACAAGGAAGTCCATTTTTGAATGTTTGTGCGTGACTTGTGTTTTTGAAGACGAATAAAAGTGTAGTGTTGCTATCAAGCTTGCCACGGATTGAGCGAGCAACGAAAATCGCCCAACTTCGGTACGCTGTCGATTGAAATAAACGAACAGTAACATCATGTTCACAATTTTCGTTATTTCATTAGACATGAGTACGAACAATTTAACGAAAATCACTACAAAATTTTGCAAGAATGGAGCGAACTAAACTCAAATTAACTTACCTACAAAGACAAGGTATTATTTATATTATTGAAAATCTAGACTCGAAGAAAGTTAGTCTACTCGAAGCGTAATGCCTCCATTGCCTTTAATTCTTTTGGCACCTTTGATGTCGTAACGTCGATGCCAGACTCGGTGATCTAAGAAGAGGCCACAACACAAAACATAAGCGTTTATGCTTTGTAATACAATGTTATAAAAGTATCGCGTACCACAACATCATCCTCTATGCGAATACCGATACCTCGGAACTCTTTTGGCAAATCAAAGTCATTTTTCGGCAGGTAAATACCAGGCTCCACAGTCACCACCATACCTGGTACTAATGGTACACTCCGCATGACGTGCGGTGTATCGTGCGTATCCAAGCCCAGGTAGTGACCAATGTGCGTGGGATTATATTTTTGAAACTCGTGGAGAGTCCCACGCGACAGAGATTTACTCTCTTTCTTTAAAATTCTCAATTCCAGCATGCGCTTTTTCATAAGATCCACAGAGTAATCGTGCAGCTCGTTCAAAGTAATCGGATCCTTCATTTTGATGGCATTATTCAAGTGCTCAATGCACTTCTTCTGAACATCCAACACAAACTCATACATTATGACTTGTCCAGTCGACAATTCTCCACCCACAGGCCACGTGCGCGTAATGTCACTAACGTAGCCACCAGCGACCTCACAGCCCGAGTCAACCAAGACCAAGTCGTGTTCGCGGAGCAAGTCGCGCTTGGCCAAGTAATGAATTACTGCAGCATTCGCTCCAGAACCTACCACATTTGGAAACGCGTTCCACAGCGCTCCATTGTGTTTAATAGATGCTTCATAGATCGATCCAAGTGCGAGCTCTGACATTCCAGGACGTGTGTTCTTCATCATGGCAATAAATCCTTGTGCACCGATATCAGCGGCAAATCGCATGCGATCAAGTTCATTCTCCGACTTAATGACACGAAGTTGCTCGACCAAAATGTCACCCGTGTAAAATTTGCAATGAAAGTTTTTTGTCGCCTCTACAAACGTCGGCGAGTATCGACCTCCAGTAGGCTTCAGCACAAAGACTTTGTCCAAGCCAGAAAGTACCTTGTGCATGATTGGAGCTAATTCTGTCAGCTGGAAGGCTTCGTCTGCAAGATATCGAACCTTAGCTCCGTCCAAACCGATGCGAGCACCGTCCCATTGTTCACTGCATCATGGAGCAAGCTTCAGAAGCAAAGCCTGATTGTACTAATCGATAAACACACACCTGTGAAGATCTCGAGGACGCACAAAGAGCAAGAACGAGCACTTGTTTTGGGTCTTAAGCAGCACTGCATGAGCGTCAGGTTCCTCAAGTCCTGTTAGATACATGAAATTGGCGTCTTGGTGAAACTCCCACGGAATGTCGTGGGTCATGTATCGGACTGAAGCCGCGTTCGCAATAAGAGCAGAATTGTTGGGCATTGAAGCGAACAGCTTTTGCCGTCGTTCCTGGAACTCTGAGGCTGGCAAACCTGTCATAGTGATGCCAGTCATCTCATCTTAGCGCCTTGACTTTTAAAACTAGCTGATTTGTTACGCACTGGGCTGTAGACAGCCTGGCGCCACTTCAAATGGATTGCATGAGTTGCGATCAGCTAATGCGGAGAAAGTCGACGTGCTTCTTACAGCGAAGGGCCAAGTACGCCGTATCGGAATCCGCAACATATTTTGATAGCAATATTGTCACAATAGTATGATTGTCGTATTTAATCGCTTAAGTGCGAGTAATTTGACTGGCTAAGACCACTCTTGCTAGGTTTGACAAGGACGTCAAACAGTTGTCGACAACTGTAGAGCCTTAGCAGTCGCGTACACATTTAAGCAAGGATGCCGCAGCATGAGCATATGGAGATGCATCGCAAGCGCCACGGCGTGCGCATGGATGCCGCTGAAAAGAAGCGGAAGAAAGAGGCACGTGAGGTGCATCGCCGCTCGCAATTTGCCCAAAAGGTGCACGGCTTGCGAGCTAAGTTATACAACCAAAAGCGCTTCAAAGAGAAGGCTGCGATGAAGAAGACTCTGGCGCTACATAATGAGCGCACGAACAAGCACGCCAATGATGACGAGATCCCGGACGGCGCTGTACCCTCTTACCTTCTGGACCGCGAGGGTGTATCCCGAGCTAAAGTGCTGAGCAACACTGTGAAGCAAAAGAGAAAGGAAAAAGCTGGTAAATGGGACGTACCAATTCCGAAGGTCAAGCCGATTGCCGACGATGAAATGTTTAAAGTGCTGCGCTCCGGCAAGCGTCGCAACAAGGCGTGGAAACGCATGATTACCAAGGCCACGTTTGTGGGTGATAATTTCACGCGCAAGCCGCCAAAGTACGAACGATTTATTCGCCCTAGCGCCATGCGCTTTAAAAAGGCCCATGTCACACATCCGGAGCTGAAGACCACGTTCCAGTTGGATATCCTTGGCGTCAAAAAGAATCCTCAGAGCCCACTTTACACGCAGCTTGGGGTCATGACCAAGGGTACCATTATCGAGGTTAATGTGAGCGAGTTGGGCCTAGTCACCACGTCGGGAAAGGTTGTGTGGGGAAAGTATGCTCAGATCACGAATGTGCCGGAGAATGACGGCTGCATCAATGCCGTGCTTCTTGTTTAATTTCTATATACTACTACTAGGTACTATTATATGAACATTTGCAATCATTTTTCTTACAATAATTGGAGTCGTTTTTGATCAGAAGTTTGAAGGATCAATTTTAAAAAAAATGGTTCCACGCTGGAAAGCTATTGTTTATAATTCTCGATCAGGCCAATGTAAGCAAGCCCACTGTCTGCGCAAGCTGCAAGAAGCGCGTATTTGCCACCTTCCTTCTGCAGCTTGTTGGATGCTGTATTCACTAATCGGCTTCCGGTAGCGCCAAATGGGTGTCCAAGCGCCAATGAGCCGCCCCACGTGTTCAGTTTCTCTGACGGCACGCGTCCAACAGCTCCGTCCATTCCAAACAGTTCTTTACAAAATCTGGGCTCTGCCAAAGCATTTAGATTAGCAAGCACTTGTCCTGCGAACGCCTCATGGATCTCAAAGTAGTCAATGTCGCTTAGCTTCAGCTTGTTCTTTTCCAAGATTTGCTTTATGCCGTACGCAGGGCCAAGCAACAACGATTCGAATGGATCTACACCAACAAAAAGCCAGTCCTTAAGAATCGACTTGGGCTTATGTCCAAGATCCAACGCTTTTTCTTCCGACATGATCAACGTCGCAGCGGCTCCGTCCGTCAAATACGACGAATTAGCAGCCGTGTGCGTGCCATGAGGTTTGATAAAAGATGGCTTCAGCGACGAAATCTTTTCGAGCGTCGAATCGGGATTTATCCCATTTTCTTCCGTGCTACCCTTGTAAGGCAAAACTTCCCCCTTGTACTTGCCTTCCACATGAGCTCTATGGGCCTTTTGGTGGGCGTCAAAGGTGTATTGGTCCATTTCCTCCCTTGTGACGCCAAATCTGGTGGCAAGCCGGTCACTTGACGAGCCCATTATCTCCCTCGTGTGAAAGTTTTGAATAGCTGGGGCAACGGGCGCAAAGTCCGCGAGCTTCAATCCTTTTAACAGCTTAAGCACGCCCATTGGGCCCTTCTTCATAGCTTTAGAGGCCTGAAGGAGTCTCTCTCGAATGGGTTTCGAAAAGCGAATAGGAACGTCCGAGAACGTCTCAACACCTCCAGCCAACACTATTTCAGCGTGGCCCGAGAGAATTTTCTCGGCGCCCGTACAAATAGCCTGGCTGGAGGAGATGCAGGCTTGTGTAACTGTATGCGCTGGCACGTGCTTGGGGATACCTGCGCCTAGTGCTGCTTCGCGTGCGATGTTGGACGTACCGACTTCCTGAATGACCGTGCCTGCTAGCACATAGTCGATGCTTTTGGGATCGATAGCCGTCTTATTCACAAGCCCCTTGAAGGCGTCGCGCATCATATCGTAGGCAATTACGTCCTTATAAATGGTACCAGATTTGGCAAAGGGCAAGCGAATACCATCCACGACTACCACGCGTTTGGCTGCCGCGGTCGACAAAGCACGAGAAGAGCGAGAGCCCATGGCCAAGAGACTACGACTGTGAAACATTCCCGAGAAAAGATTTATTAAGTCTGACGCTGCGAATCAGGAAATGATACAATATCTGACGACTCTTTAAGGAGTCACTGATTGGTCGAGCGAAGGAAATTTAGCTTCACGTCGATTCTTTTTGGATGCCGACGTTTTGAAGCATTTTTGCCATAAAAGTGCTATTGTATTGTATTGTATTACGTTATCGCGTTGCCAAATTATGCACGTGCTAGGCTCTACGGCTAGTCCATGGCATAGAGTGGTGTCCGCATACGTCGAGTCTCGTTCGGCGGGCAGTGCAGCCAACACCGAGGCCGTGAGGGTCTTCCATCATTTTGTGTACTTCTGACTTGGTAAGAGCCCAGGTGGCGCCCTGGTGCTGGAGACCGTCGCGTCAAGGGTGAGACTCGTTAGAGACCTGCAGATGCCCGAGAGCACCTGCCCGAAGCGCGCGAGCATTTAGCCCCCGCGCTTGGAAGGAGGGCGTCACCCCAACCTTTTCCGAAAAAAAAGTGCTATTGTCTTTATATAATCGATGCATTGGCACAACGCATCTTACACGACCGAGCATTCTATCAAAAGGTAATGGTCAACTCCAGCTTTCCATGTCGATTAGCATTGAAGGCCTTTACCCAAATGCACTCTCTCTACGGGGTCACACAGCACCCTCCACAGAGAAAGCTTGCAAAAATATATAAGATCTTTCGGTGAACGACCATTCATATTCCCGGTATTAGAGATAGTAAGTAAATTATTGTATACAATATTCTTCAATTCCACTCAAGCCAACTCTGTACTTATAGCAGGCTTTATTTCGCAAATCGGTAGTGCCACCATTCTTTAATATATTTTTGAGAGTAGACCAGCTTTCTAGCTCAAAGAAGCTGAGCTCATATTGTCAGAAAATACTTCACTGATTGAAAGGTCTAGGAGTTTCACTCTCTATTAATTTATCTAATTGAAGTTCATCTGGGGTGTAAGATAATTATCAGATCGTGGTACGAAATTTGACAGTATCTCATAAAGTCAGGCGAAAAGATTTTTTGTACAGGACGAAGTTCAGACGCTGCCTCAAAGTAGTCTCAGTAGCACTTGTAGTCAAGCTTATATAAGAAGTATAATTTTTGCCTCACAGCACGCAAGGCAAGCAAAAAAAATTTGCTTGGCCCTGAAGGGGTGCAACATGGATTGGATAATGACCCAACGCGAGCAGAG
Organism: Plasmopara viticola; assembly: GCA_001695595.3. Classification (NCBI taxonomy): domain Eukaryota; phylum Oomycota; class Peronosporomycetes; order Peronosporales; family Peronosporaceae; genus Plasmopara; species Plasmopara viticola. The sequence continues at coordinate 59,054 of MBPM02000087.1, forward strand.
CAGGTCTGGAGGTGCTCTGTAGTAATCTTTGAACCTTTTACAGGAGGAGGAGACGGAATCTTTTCCGTCGATTTTGCCAACGTCTAAGGAGAATGCTCAACCCAAATCGAAGCATTTCGTGGTGAACGTAAAGACCTTTGAAGTGAAGATATGTGAGAGTCTCTTATCCTGGGTCATAGAGGCCGAAATGACCATGAGCTCAATTGGTAGTGAACGGAGCCACCGCGAGTAGCTCTGGCAGTCTCATAGCTCGATGAATGATCACGCGAGCGTATACGTACATGCAATACCTCAGCTGAGGGAGGGCACATTTCGCCTGGGATAAATCTAAAGCGTGAGCGGACAAAATTCTTTTCACCGTGCAGTATGTGATCACGCTTCTTTGCGAGTCACTTAGGCAAAGCCCATGTTTGACAGTTACGAACGCCGCAGACTAGAATGGCTATTAACCTTTTCTCAGAAGAAGTGGCAGTCACCGTCATTATGAACGGACTGCACGGCCCAAAGGAAGTTTTTTCGAGTACACCTCTCTTCTTTTGATGAGGTCGTGATAACCGAATATATCTTTCAGGCAGCACAATTCCCAAATTGGGAGGTCCGGGCCCTATGGATCTAAGGTATACTGCTAAACCTCCGAGCTACTGAGCAGCATACATGCATTAATTGATGCTTCACTGGAAGTGACACCCATCCTCTGGTTAAGATATTTTTTTAACCGAGCTAGCCAGCTAAATGTTCAGCGCTTTATCTTAAGTTAAATAAATACTGCCACGCTGACATAAGTAGACTCAAAAGTAGCTAAAATCTTCCCTTTACCATCTTCCGCAAGTCTTGTTCGTTTGATTCAGAGCTTCCTACGAACTAATGTTGTCTACAAGCGCAGCCTGTCACGTCTTTTAGCCCGTCACCAGTCCAAAAACAGCTCCAGATTCTACGAAAAGTAGATCAAAACATTTATCAAGGAAATACAAATTCTCCACTCGAAAGCAATATGCGCGCCAGCTGATTGAATTAAGACTGCCACCGTGAAACCATCATCGGCGTAAAGAATGAGGTTTATCATGAACTTATTTTACTTATTGGAAATGCAGTACTTAGCTAGAATCATTCATATCGCTCATGGTCCCCTAGGCAAGTATTTCGGAATATTATTGATTACGACGTAAATCCTCAACAAAAGTATTATATGGACTAGGCTGGTTTGAAGACGTGGAAGTGTGGATAACAGACTACTATTATCGGAGAAATTGTGCTTCAGTGTAGTAATAGGACTAATCTAATTGTCTGTCTGATGGTGCTACACATCACTTCCAAACAGGAGACGGGCAGAAGGAATCGCAATGTATCCTTGTTTGGCTGATCACTATTCCTTTTTGAATCCAAGCTAAAGTAACATTGTAACTCAAATCTCACCCAATAGGAGAGCCTTGACTTTTATGTGTAATTCTTGCCTTTTATACGAAAAGTCGGCTTTAGTCACAAGGATGACCAAACAGGCAGCAAAAAGGACAGCCGATCGAGCTTTTTATGCAAGGTGACCAAGCCAATTTTTAAAATGGTAGCTTCAGCTTCCACAGCCATCGCTTTACAAAATTATTTTCTTCGCCTATTCAAAAGCTGTGTCTACACCGTGGGCGATGAAACAGAAGTAAACTGACAATAAAGTGCTCGGCTAAGATAAGCTTCGGGATACTCTCGCTCTTTATTATCGACACACCTCAGCCGTTAAGTGATAATGATGAAAATAGGGCGGCAGGCGCTTTATTGTAAACTCGCCTGGCTCTTTGCTGCCCTCGACTGCGAAGAGTCCGTGGTTTGATGACAACATTGTCGAAATACATCAGCGTTTGGATTTACGGCTCGAAACGCGCTAGGCTTGTCTTCATATTGATCGAACTTCCAAAAGGGCTCACCCGTAAAATTTTATAGGTTCAAGACATTATTTAATAGCAAAGACCTGACTCGATGGTGGGTTCAAAATAGATATTTTTGACACATACGTCGATGGGCTTTGCAACTCGTCCACCGCCGGGTGGCGGGGCGCAAGTGTACAGTGCGCCGAGTTGATAGATAAATTTGAGGAAGTCGGACATACCCTTTGCGGCGGATTTTTGGTCTAGCGGAATGTTTTGAGTAATACCACAAGGGCTATCAAAAGCCCCGGTAACATCTAGATCTTGTGTCACAAAATCGTTTCAGTCATTACGAGCTCTGGCGATGTATAATTGTCTAAAGTCACTCCAGGAGGAAGCAATTTTTGGATTTGAGCAGAACCTGCAAATACGAAGAAAATTTCAGCTTGGTCTACACTTCATTGCCAAAGATTTTGGGGATGTATGTAGGCCAAGCTCAGCATGTGCAAAGTATTTATGGGCTCCGTAATTTTTTCTGGTCGACACTCAGTGGGTCACGGAAAGAACAACCAGAAGGATTTTGATAGTATCAAAATAAGTCCTCAACAGGCACCTGATTTTATTGTGCCGGACGAAACAAGCCGTTTGCGAAGCTTCCGACTATTCCATTGGTTGCGCGCTACGAAAACAAGTGAAAGCGCGTAGCTCAACCAGCTCAATATTGTCAACAATACTATCTCAGCAAATAGTTACTTTTCTGAAGTACACATCCAAGCGCGGCTTTTGGTCCCTAACCCAATTATTTTATATTTGGACCCGTCGTATTTGAAGGTAGTAATATATGCGCCTCATTTGTTCCAACGATGGCGAGATGGCTGTCGTTCTTCGCGAAATGTAACTTTCTTGTAGGATCAAAGCCTCTGTGCTTGTCGAAGTGCTCTCGCAGACCAAAATTCAAGTCGCCAGACCAGTAAAATTAGGCTCTTTATACGAACATTTATCGATTGGCATGTAAAATTTATGACAACTTGCGTCCATAATGAGGTTTTTCATGGCAGGCAAAGTTTTGTTTTGCTAAGTTGTTAATTTCTTTGTAGCAATCGCAGTTTAGCCTCTATAAATAAGCAATCGGTCTATTCCACACGGATGATTCCGGTAGATTAAACCCGAACAATTGTTTCGAAAGACCAAGACCTGGAGTGCAATATACTTCCGGCAGCACACATTGATCTATTTAGCACTCGTTTAGGCCGAGGAAACTTTCTTTGGATTTTACAATATATTAGTGGGCGCACATGTACAAGTAGGTTTTTAAATCTGTGGAACCTACCAGAGAGTCAAACCAGCGACTCACATGTCGACTCCTTGATCGATCTTATTAGTAACAGCAGGCTATTAATACATATAAGCCTCGATTTTTTCTATAGCTTGTCGGAGGTCGGGCTAATAGTGTTGGTGTGCAGCCGGTTCATTTGGCAACTGCCCCCGTCAGTATATTTGTGAAAAAAAAGAAACACTGCTCATGACCTGAACTCTCGGACACGATGGAGTTTACACGATGAAGTAAGATATGAGAGCCCTGCTTTACTGCTGCATTTTGACATACTCTGTAGCAGCTATTGGAATCTCACTTGCTGAACACCATTCCTGGACATGTGTTCGAACAAAAAGAATAAATCGTAAACGTGCACGATGTTTTTAACCTACACATCACTCTAGTATGAAAACACGAGGACAATCCTTCTGATATCGCTTACACTCACACGCACAAATACTTTAAAAAAAAAAAGAGGCTCAAAAAAAATTTCTCTTATGTCGCTGTTTCGCTACAAAACAATCTTCTGACGTAATAAAAGTCAACCGAATATGATAAGCGACAAAAAGAATGCAATTGCATATGATAAGCATATTTTTTCTGTGATAAACATAGAATATTCTAGCTTTATGTCATTATAAGGGATATCAACTACGATCGGAAATTAAAACTTTTTCCTGGAAATATTTATCGTGATATTTTCAACAAAATAAACATTCTTTTATCAGACATTTTACGGTCATAGAGGCATGGGCCATCGAACTTCCCAAGGTAGCGTAGACTTTAGATGAAATGACTTTAGAAGTATTTGTTGTCACTCATTTTATATGAGATATCGGTGCTCAAATCCTTTCCCGAGCGCTTGTCCTTACACGTAAGGCGATTACAGGTGACCATACGGCAGCTGATAGAGACCATAGGAACGGGCGTATCGATTATATGGATGAGAGGCTTTGTACTTATGAAATGTGCACATTAAATGGCCGGCCAAGTCTGAAACTTGCTACGAAGCGAAGCGACTTTCTGGCACACTTTGGACTCCTCGTGCTACGACCCTTGGCGACTGTGGAACGCTTCAGTCACATGACTAAAGTCGACTAAAGAATAACGTCGCATCCCTAAGACATTTAAGGGCTCAAAATTGCTTTGAAACAGCCATCAGAGCCGATCCAGAAAGCAAACTTAAATGAGTGTATTCAGGTATCGCGTGGTATTCTTTCCTTTGTAAAAAAAAGGCGCAAAGCCAAGGTATATTCGGCCCCCTCCGGCACTTCCGGACCCCCGAGGCCAGCGACACCTCCACGTTGGGTGTATTAAGAGACAGAGGTGCCTTTATGAATGATATTTGCTTTTAATGACGTAGCCTATTTTACGAGACTCGTGGGAGCCTTTGTAAAATATTTAGCTGAAGGTGGAGTAATAAAACGACGGGCCCATCGTCCTTATGCCGTGGTCTTTAGGCTGCCGCGCTCAAGGCTTTAGTTTAGCGCATTTTGACAAACTTGAAGGTGATTTATATCCGATCCACTAAAACTTAAAGCTTACGAACGTAAAGTAGTTTTTTTCGGGAGGTTGGGTTTTGGATTCTTACACATTGAAGATCCACCTATTCATAAAGTAGGCTACAAATAGAATTGAAATGAAAATAGTCAACTATACTTTGCAAGTCACTTGAGTCTGCAGGCTCGAAATGATACCGAGTGAAGCACCGAGTTAAAAGTAATGCGGATTTAGAGGCACGCAATGCTATAATGTTGTCCTAGAGATATCGGTACACAGATGCAATGTGGAAAGTAGCCTCAGTTGAGTCCTTGCTGCGCGCACAGCAGATGAGCACAATACTCACCGCCAAACCTGCATCAGCCAAAAAAGCTCATACAACGTATGTTCTCCTTCTTGTCGGATTTGTTTAATGCAAAAGTAGACATTTCATGTGTTGTTATGCAACACTCTCTTTTCTAAAATTGAATTTCGTATCAGCTTCAACCAGTCGCCACTTCTCGTTTGACCTTCGGGCACAGCAACTTAGTACCAAGTGCAGGAATTTCGAATTATACGTATTTTTTCGTCATGTCGGCGAAGAAAGCCTCAATAAGCTTACACTGCTTTCATCTTAGTAGACATTTTTGGTAGAACAGTACCCCGTGCCTCCACAAGATAAATGTAGAGACCCACTCCACTTCTTTTGTTCATGTTTATTTGAATACCACATCAGAGATTTCCTTCAATAATGAACTCACTGGACTTTGTGTGGTATTTGAGACAATATGCAGCTTACGCTGCCCAGAAGGGTGATACGAGACAGATTCGTGTACAAGCTTTCCTGCTATGACTACCTTAAAGGTCGTTGTGTCATATATATATATATATACGACCTTTAAGGTTACAATTTTTACTAAGGAAAGTACCTTTTTGCCGGTAACGGAGCCGCTCGTGACATTCTGGATTTAATTTTGTATCGCGTTCCATTCTTCTCAAGCGGAGATTTTCTTCCCAACTTTCGATACCTTCTCTGCTATCTAGTATGTGCTGCAAAGTTATGTTACCCGCTTGCAAGATTTGTTACCCAAATCTGTAAAACTATTCTACCCATTGTGTCTTGGGGACCTATGTTATCCTCTTTCGGAACTTCAATACCAGCACGAAGTGGCACACATAAGTTATTGTGTTACTAAGAGTGATATCGTTTGAGTGTTTGGCAATTAGTGCTAATAATCCACTAAGGAAGGATTTAAAGATGTCGTCACGTCTACCTTATGAATAAAATAGTACTTCCACACAGACATCTTCACCGTATCTAAATGTATGTCGTACTACATATATTCAACGACTCGATATGCCTCTGCCATATTCACCCTTCAGTCGAGCAAATTGTCTGCCACAAATAGCAATGCAACTGCGATTGTTTCGAGGGGTCGGCCACTTGGCCGCGCCTGAGATGAACAATTAAAAAATGGGTTTAATTGACATCCGTTTTAGCACTTTCAGCCCTGTTGATACGATCCAGCTTAAAATTAGTTTTGAGCAAATGCTGGTCGATAGTACATGGCACTTGCCTAATCTGTATCCAGAGCGTGAATTTTATTTTACAAAAAAGAGCAAGCATCTTGCTACTTTATCAAGCTTCAAGAGCGCATGGTTCGGTTCAACCACAAAGGAATTAAGAACTAGAAAGCGCGCTCGAAACGTAATTTGTGTGTAATCAATGGCAAGTAGCTGTGGCCATGGACGAAGTGATTTTGTTTAGCAGCTTTGAGCTGTCTAAAGTGGAGCATAGTTGTAGTATTGCGCATCCGCCTACAAAGGCTGTGGTGCCGCAACCGTAATTGTGTTTCATCCGGCAAAACCAGACCAGAAGCCAACTGAAGATCTTTCTTAGAGTTATCAAATACATTCTGGTGCTGTAAAAGCCAGCGCCATTTAACAGGTTCTCAATGGTTCGAACAGAGGCTTCGCGAGATCCGCATATCCGGCACTGTACTTATTCAATCATTTAGCTAGACCGAATTACATTTTATTTCCCTTTTAAAGTATACGCCTATACACCTTTCGCTGTATCGAGATTTGTTCCAGCCCAATGGCTGCTTGCAAAAAAGCTGAGAAGTTCCATCTATTTCGCGGCAAGGCATCAATTTTTAATGTTGGCAAAGGTTTATTTGTCTTAATAATCTAGAAAAAACGTCTAAGATAGTCAAATGATGGACGACCAATGATTGTGGAGCTCCCGAAGAAGTTCTTCTTTACGACCAATGTACGTTTCCAGTGTGCTTTATCCTGATCAGGATTGTATTTGCAGTAAAGTTCTATCAGACGATCCTTACAATCCCAATTCACTTCGTGGAGACGCCAGCATTGAGCTATTGCCCTCAATTAAGCTTTCGATGTTCTAGCCAGCTTTACCTTCTTGCGCTGCATCTACTTCATTCTAGCTAAAGCATTCGGTAGTAAATGTCTCCTATAAGAAGGCTTGGGAGAATGAGTTGTCGGCAAAAGCCCGTGATGATAGAAAACCCTGTGTGACCAAACGTTTGAAGATCGCATTGGCATGTGATAGCTCATATGCCACAACAAACTATACCGCTAGGCGTACTAACTACCGTGACTGGTGTATTTGGTTTCCCCATTCGGATTTGATAGAAGCCATCTACAATATAATGAACATCTGAATATGCTGTGAGGTAGCGATTTCTTTATGGTAAGGGTGCTGGTGTAGGTTTTGTTACATCGCTCAGACTCTAAATAGGTATAAACCAGTTGTCACTTTTCGTTTGGGTTTCGAACACAGGAAATATCGGAAATTTTGTCTCCTGTATTCTGCCCTTTTAATTTTTTCTCCTTAATGGTGAGAAGACATCGATGAGTTCGCACTCTCTCGTAACTGCGACCATTGCGTGGTGACAGAGTATTTCGTGCCTAAATTACGATCATATTCGTGACTCACTCATTTGTCGAATAGGAAATTTGATGAAAGGTCCTTAAATGCCTCAACTGAGTAATTCTCCATAATGATAATAGACCAGATCGCCCAAGGTCTCACAGCCACGGCACAATGTACCCTTCCACAAAGACAGATTAAAAATTTTCATCTCAAACGAAAAACATTTTCGTGTCTTGAAGAGACAAATTCAATTCTAGGTACAACTCAAAATGATTGTTTCACCCATGAGCTCAGTAGCTTCATATTTTTTGAGGTCTAGTAATCTGGCTGTACTTGCCGTGCCTCGAGTAAAAGCACCCACCGTTTTGCCGACGATCTTTGCTAATCTTAAAATAAGTTAGAGTCGCCATGTTTGCTGGAAGCGTGTGTATATCCTATTACAACGGTGAGAACCTGCTGGCCTAAGTATTGTGCGGCGTCAAAAACCCGGGCCTAACGCGACAATATGTACTTCATTTTACATATACTTCCGCGCACGAGCCAAATTACAAACCCGTAATCGTTCAATAGTCGGCTCGTCGTTTTTCCTTCGTAAGTAATAATTTTCTCGAGCAGGCTTCGCAGAAAAAATCCAGAGTGAATGCATCTAGGTAGCCTTGCTTTGGAAAGTCAAGCACGCTCCAAAAGAACTGAGAACACGCAACGAAATGCTGTCAAAAAATTAGTTTACTATACTTTTGGTCTTACCCGAAGTGCCGCCATAGAGCTTTGGTCATTTACAATCAGTGTGAAATCCAAGTAGGCATGATAGTCCATTTTTTGTTTATCAGCACTGTTTTATCAGCAGCAAAGTATCTCGTATCACTTGCTACACCTAAGGATCTATTTTGTATCACGCCTCCGCTTTATTCTAGCGAGCTATATCACCACATTTGGTGGTACTACTTTTTCGCACTGGTGGTTACATATTACCCGTGCGTTGACCTGCCCATAAAGTCGGTGCGTAGGAGGAGTAGGCATCTTGAATTCTGACATTGCACCGTTCATCGATATGAAGCTCGTATTGTTCCAGTCGCAACATGCCAAATGTCAAATTATACTTGTCCATGTCAACGACAAGCAATGTCTGTGCTGTCAAAAAATTAACGACAGGAATACTACTTAGACCATTTGATTAGCCAGTGCAAATAAACTACGTAATGATTACTCACTAAAACACCAGTCATCCTATTTTGGCTGACTGCAGTCGGTTGCTGATGCACGAAATTTGCCGACGCGACGGAGTCTACCAAGACTCAAAATGTGTCGATAACTTTGTACAGTTGCTTGTAGATCTTAGGGCCTAGACTCTTATTGTGTCAATTAACTGCACATCGTTATAAAAATTACTACTTTCCTAGTAGAGACCCCAACAAATTTTGAAGCAAGCGTTTCTCTGACCAACGATCCTTTTGTTCTGAGTCAAATAAAAAAGTTACCTTGTCGGCCCAGGCACTGGCCATGTGACAAGATAAAAGCAGCGCTTGTCGCTTTGTTCGGCATTACCTAACGCCATTAAAGTAGACCCGAGTCAGTGAGTCCATTTCAATAATTTAACCATATTCGATGAAAGGAACTGTCCGTGGATATACCTCTTCTAGAAAAAAGTTTTAGATTGCCTCCTCATACCGCTACCTGTACTCAAGTGCTGTGTGCGAGAAGGGTCATCTTAACGAGCCTATCATGCTAACAGAAATAATAGTGTGATCGCTAGAAGAATGCAAGTCTGACAGCAGGAGCGCCGCAAAAATACTACCGTTCATGTATTCCCAGGAAGCAATACTGTCAGGTGAAGTAGTTTTTGAAGGAGTGTCCAGATTCTTAGCTCAATTCTTTGTTATAGAGTACGAGCGCCAAGTGCACCTGGTCATTTATAATGATACCTTTTAATGAGCCAACTTAAATTATTTGACCCTATATATATGTAATAGGTGACGATGTTTTATTTGTTCAGAGGTGGAACGTTTAGGTCTACCGCTATTATAACGGCTCGTTTTGCCTGAGCCTTAAAGTTTCGACTTTGCTTGCAGGACTCAAAAGTCAGGACGCAATTGAGCTTCTTAAATGGCAGGGACGGCAGCAGCTCTAGCTGCCTCATCCTTGTAGAATCCATAAAGTCTGGCTAGCAGTATAAATGACTTGCTAGACAAGTACATGAAGGTGTTTCTATTTATTTGGAAGCTCGAGAAGAAACCTATCTGCGTGAACATAGGATTGACGAAATACGTTGACGAAATCAATTGCACCTTTGACGAAAGATGCGTGCAGAAAGATGCATGAACTTCCGATCAACCACCGTTTGCTATACCCGGTCTTGACGTGTGCAGTAGATTGCAGTTTGAGTATTGATTATCGACTCATCCTATTTATAATTTCATAAAAGTACTAACCTGCATTTTGCAATTTTGGTATAAACCGTATCCTTTTTGTAGCTCTAAACTACATTTGTACGCACATTAGTATACGATAGGAAGCTTGTCGCTCATTAAAACCAATCATTCATATAAGTCTTCCGTATTGCAATTGACAGCTCAATTTTATGGTCCGTTGCAGCCTTGAAATGATGTCGTTATGATCTCTCTGACATTAGTATGAGCACAAACTTTGTAATAAATCGACCTCATGACAAAATCGCACACTGTCATTTTAAAGATATGGCACAAATCTACCGAGCTAAATTATATCACTTTCTTTTAAAATGTCAGCTGAGAAATGTGTTGGGATCACTTCTGTGGGATAAAGATCCTCCACAACATAGTAATATCTTTTAGTGCACATGAAGCAGTGGTCATTAGACCGTGTACTGCTTCCTTTCTCGCTTTCATATTGAAAATTGAATAGTCACGTGACTTAAACCACGCGATGTTGAACTTCCACCAAGAAGTCTGATGTACACCAGGTTTATGCAACCACATTATTACAAACAATTTGACGTTGTTGTACTGATTGTGCACAATGGAATATCAAAAAATGTAATAATAAAGATTGAGCTCCTGCTATAGCGGCAATTAGCAATGATTTGTTATAAAAAAGTGGAAGTACACATTGGAACGTTTCTAAATAAACCAGCTTACAAGCTGCATTCTATTGATAGGTGTTCGATTAAAGACAAGATTTTGTCAACGATTGCTCATTGAAAATTTGTCCTGGATAGACAAAAAGACTCAAATTAATTTTATGTAAAGAATTTAGCCTAGACTGCTAAATTTACGCTGCGACGAAGCAAAAGCTACGACAGCTTACCTGCATTTGATAGCTTTTGTTTGCATCTAAATATGCTAGAGCGATTATTGACGGAGTACGCTCACCTAATTATAGCATGCAAGACGGATTAAAGAACCTGACAATCGTGCTTGGTCGCAAGGGGTGCAATGGTTAAAAAAAGGCTCGACGCAATAAAAACGCGTCTGGAGGTGCTCTATAGTAATGGCTTGGATTGCAGTAAAAGAGTCGTCGGCGTCGATAACGCAAGCTTCTCAGGCGGACACCGTACTACGGTCACCGTACAGCGACCAACGCGAGGCCGCTCACAGCGAGCATAAGGTACTCTACAGAAAATTATGGAGAAAATTACGAGCTCTGGGTAAAATGAGTAATAACGTCCGTCTGGTTGCGGACAGAGCAACAGCGAGGAGCTCTGATTATTTTGTTTTATGACGGGAAAGTATGTAGACGGGCACTTACGTGCACAGTCTCATTAAGACCAGCTCTCCTCGGCAACGATATTCAAGCATCAGCCGACAAAAATCTTTTTGTCGTGTAATTATACGTTCTGTGTTCGGTCTTGCTTTCCCGCGAGTTGCTGAAGAAGGAGATGGCTAAAGAACTTGTTTTAGGAGTTTCAAACTCCGATAGCCAAAATGGCCAGCAATTCTCTTCTTAAACAGTCATCAGTCACCATCTTGTGGACGATCTTTGCGAGGGCGCGGCCCAAACAGAAGTGTTCCATGGACAACCGACTTCGTTTATTAAGGCTGTGAAAGTGGCAAGCAATGCCGAATAACTTCTTACGTAGCATGTATAGAGGAGCTCACAAATCAGCGTTTTGGCTCCTATGCATCTCAGCTATGCTGCTGATGATATACGAGCTGCGGCCAGCATTGGACGTTCGTTGATACTTGGTGATACCTACTATTTGCAGCTGGAAACTTTCATGAACCAAATGAACCGAGCTTCAAGGAGCCGAGATTTTACGGTCACTTAGCATTCGATGCTGCTGCGGGAAATTAAAACCATTGAGGAGACGTGGGCACGCCCAGTGTCATAAAACTTAGCTCTGTCTAGCCTTAGGGAGGAATGATTGATTGATTGGGTTTCGTGTCCATCCTTGACATGGATATGCTTGTAAAACTGGCTTGCCAGTTTATTTGGCAACTTCGAAGAACTTTTAGTCAACCATGGTCTGTCCTTATCGATTCCGGGGCGTCAGACGACTACATTTATGCTTCAATATCGAAGAAGGTAAGCCGCCGAGATTCTACGAGCACACTAGCGCAACATTGTTATTGTTCGCTAAGCAACAGGAACGGGGATCACCATAAGCTGATTCCAGATGAGTAAAATGTAAACCTTTCATTACAATTAGTAAATCGAATTTGGAAGATACTTAGAGGGCGCTTATTGTACAAAGTGGGTCTTCAATCCTGAAGGACCCGTCGGATCCATACTTTTCTTTGGTAAAAAATCAAGATGTGACCCGCCTTCAGCGTTACTACCTGATTGGAGTTTGTTATCAGACAAGTTCTAGGGGCTATACACTTCGTAAAGGGTAGTGGTCTTTACCAAAGGAGTAGCGTACCTTGTGTCGTGCAGAGTACAAGGCGACAAGGGTTAATTCTCCCACTTCTTGTCGAAGTTCGGGGTCAGGTAGTCAAATGGCAAGTACATGCTAATAATTAGCAAAATACGGCCACTTTCTAGGCATAGATGCCAACTATTATGAAAAAGTTTCTACAAAACAACATGGCGGGATGTATACTGGACAGTGAAGTGGTATTAATCAACACAAGAGCGTGACATATCATTGACTGCGGTCAACACTCTGAGCACTACCAGGACATGACCAAAATATCTTGAACGGCCCTGCAACGTTTGGTTGTCTCAGACCGCGAGTCTCCGCAAACATAATAGTCTTCTTATAGAGCACGGGATGGTGAACGTAGAAGAGAAGTGATCGAGTGCAAGTGCACGAACGGAATTTATGTTAATTAAAGCATACCCGACGCGAAGATATTTCTTTCAGTAATTAACGGGAATGTATCGCAGATCCTCTTCAAGTTAAGCCATTGTGCATAAGTTAGTTCGGTTAAACCATACAAACTTAAAAAAATTTGCTTGGCCTGACAAATTACTTACACTAGTATAGTGCGAATCACGCAGTAGTAGTTAAGAGCATTGTGTTAAACAGCTGCGTTGATCTGGACTGATTTAATAAGGTAATACTGACAAAGCGTCGAATCACCACATTCATTCAATACGTATTTATTAATGGTTTTTATACTTGAAGATTGTACACACCAAACAAGGATAGTTCCATTTAATGGAAGCTTCGTCTTTTGACATTTCTTTCTAGCACTGACATACCGCAGCACGGGCATCATTCTCATGTTGAAATGCTCATGCGCAGACCTCTGTACACAACCTAATATCAAGTATTTTTAGAAGGATACCTTCCAGCCAAAAGTCTGAGATCCGCATGAGCTACGTGTTTTTTTCTTTCAAGCTCGTACTCAAATGTGCCGCTGAGTGTGCAGCGGCCAATTTGTCAGCTTGCTTTTTCATCTTCGTGTGCTCCGTGATGCGTTCCTTTAGCTCCTTAATTTCCATGTCGGCGCTAAGCAGCAGATTTTTGGTGTCCTGCACCTCTTTCTTAACGAATGTTTCGGCGCGGGACAGCGTCTTGAGCACCTCTACATCCGAGTAGGTTGGCAGAAAATCTTGCATGGCAAGCGGTATGGATTGTCGATCGGGACCCATCATCAGTTTCTTATAAAATGACTCTGTCGGCTCATTAAACACGAGCTCGTCGTAGAATTCACTCACCACTGGCTACGAACAACATAGCGACAGACTTTAGCACTTACCACGATACAAGCATCAATCCTTCAGAGCTTCCAATCAACCTTTTTAGTACTAGCGGGCTGGCTATTCGGCGGGTACAATACCAGCAAGTGGATGATACTGATTGGTCGTTCATTCGGGTCTTGAAAGTAGATCTGAATGCGCGTCTCGAACTCGCCCCAACCAAGCTCCGTTACTTCATACGGCGGCTCGGTTAGTACTGCAAAATTGCAGGTGTAGTGATAAAATAGCGTAAACCATGTGCTAAGCTTCACATGAAATGACTATTTCGTACCGCGGACTGGATTGGCAAAGCTAACGTGTAGGCTGATGACAACCTTGCTGATCATATACGACAAGTCCTCATTGTCCACACCACGTATATAAATGGACCACCGGTGAGTCTTGGTCTCCTCAGCTTTGCGTCCAAGATACGTGGCTACCGAACCATACAAAATGGGCTTGCTCACCACCACGTTCTTCTGTCGTGAGTCTGACATGTACGTTTGGTACAGCAAAACGAATAATGATTCGTTGAAAATACATTGAAATTTATAATTGGTTGATATACATTTAACTACACCAGCAAAATGAAGCGGAAGAGCACCGGCGCAGCTAACACGACGATAACAAGCAGCGGGTCACCCGTAAAGAAAAATGGTGCGCTATTGCTCATAATTGCTGTTCACTGTACATTTGGTAGAAAAGTAGCGTGTTGGTATCCTTGCACAAGCTGCAATAATTACTTGAGAGCTTCGAACCTAAAAGTGATTAATGCACAAGTATTCGTGCTGTTTCAACAGTGATGGCATCAGATACAAGTGTTATTCCGAGAGATAGTATTATGATAGACGAATCGATTGATGTACAAGGGGTTTTGCTGCGCTACTGTCAGGAGTCATCGACAGTATGTTTGTTATTAGGCAAGGGCCGTTGACAATTTTGAACTGATTTCGTGGGTGTACCAGAAACTGATGGTGCAAGCAAAACTACGAGCAGCAGAGCTTCGGCAAGAAATGAAAAAAGGCAAGAAAGCGCTTTTTGATGCGCTTGATGCAGAGAAGGAAAATTTTGGCAACAGTACGAACAGCGTGGTGATTGGCTCATTGGATAACTTTATCAACTGACGTTGCACTGCTCTTATGCTGTCTTATGATAGATGGAAGTTCTCGAGCATATTTAATCTCAGTGCGGTGTCTTACCGGTCCGTATCGAGGACGAATGTTCTTTATGGAGACTGACTTGGTGAGTCACTTCTTGAAGTACATAAGGCGCTTCTGCTTAAGATTTTGCTTGCAGAAACGACATTATTCCTGCTTTATTGGTCGCTCTACTGGCCGAAAGTTCCGATCTCCTCGGGGCTTAAGCATGCCGAAAGACTTAGAACTCTCGACATCACACGCAGAGGTACCGCAAGGCTTAATTTTCTATCAGATGCGACGTTCTTATCGCGCTTTTACGCACAGATTAAAATGGAGACGACTGGAAAGCTCTATTTTATTGATTTGGATAGTACGAATGGTACTCGCATCGATAATGTCGACTTGGAGCCGAACGAGCCATTCGAGCTTAACATTAGCAAACCTGTCAAGGTTGAGGTCGGTGCTGGTGAGTTTGAGTTTTCGTTCGAGCAGAAAAAATAGTTTATAATTTTGCATAGTATCAATAGTCCTTTTCAAGAAAATTATTGCCGAACATACGATTTTTGTAAGCATCATTTAAAACAATACTTTTAGCTTTAGGCGGTTCAGATCCCACTCGCATGATATGTGGTAGGAAAATCGCAACATCCGATGGTCTGCTAAGAAAAAACGAAGTCCCATCTAGCCTCCAGAGAAAGTCAAATCTGAAAGGGCTTGTGTTCGAGGCGCTTCATGCACTATGCACGGATCGTACTTACAAGCTTCACTTTCAGGTAATTAAGACAGCCGAGAGGGTTCAGAAAAGAGTGAGTTGCCTCAATTGGCTTTAGCAACTACGCTCGACTTTAAACTGTCGAAATTTGTCATCCATACACTGAGGCTCTACGAGTACATCGACACTGCTCGCTTTGCGACAGAAACCAGGGTCACTCTATCTACGTTCCTGGTGAAACCTACATGGATAAAGCATCACAAATTCCGGATGGGTGAAGGTAATAGACTTAAGATGCTGCTTGCTATACTTGTTGCGAAGCTTTAGTGACAAAGCTGCTTGCGCGGGTCAACTGGACCGAGTCCGTCATCACGTTGTACATTGGAATGTCAGAGGTATTAAGTTTATATAATGCTGACCAAAGCAACTTTGACAAAGTAGCCTTAGCATCCAGAGTTGTCCCTAAATTCGGCGTTTGTGCATAAGGCTGCGCTTACAGTAAAGCCTTCGCCTACAACACAGGCTGCAACTGCAATTTAGGTTGAGCCCGTCTTGGAGGCTGCGTCGGGGCCGTAGACGGTGACCTTAAATAAACTATCTTGGCAAAGAACCGCTCAGGCGAGGAAGTCTCTTGCTCCATCGCGGCGGGGTACGCGCGCCTATAGACACCTTTACCCTTGGGCACTAAAACTGCTGAAGAGGTGCTTTGGCAAATAATCTTTTAGCTCTTTACTCCTAGGGCTGCGAACATACCTTACACTAGCTTGAGCGCGGTCAAATCAGCCAATTTCTCGAAAGTACTTTTCTAGGAAGATAAGACATGACGCCAGACTGACTTAAGGCCTTACCGAAAAATACAAGTGAGCCCATGGTCTCCAAAAGCAAAGACCCAATCTGTGATGCCCTTGTTGATGAAATCATCGAAATTGGATGCAAGAGATTAGAGATCAAAGCCAAAGTCGACAGCTCTGGGCACATTCCGTGTCTGATGCCCGAGTCACCAACGCAATTAGTAATGGTCTTTGCGACTCATACACCGCCTAATACCTTTGCAAAACACTGTTTTGTGACTGGACCTCTTGATCTCTTAACAACGGATCCAAAAAGGAGCGGAATACCTGTCGGGGAAAATAGCATTATGTAGTACGCTAATCGGCTACATTTACCCCAAGGGCTCTCCGGGCGTTACTCCTTGTGCGAATTTTACGAAAAAGAACTCTACCAAGGACTTCATAGTCCTCGATAAATAACCCTCAAAGCGCACATGAAATATGTACTCTACCCACTAGTCTCAACCGACCCTGTGGCTCGAGCGGTTAGCCGTTTGACCCAGGACCGGGAGGTACCTGGTTCGATACCCATTGCCGGAGATAGGTCACTAAAGTGGACGAGCCATCACACCCGAGTGTGTGACTGCCCTACCAACTCGAGCCCGATTGGGTAATAAAAGATTTGGGTGGGGGACGCCCCACTGACCGAAAAAGCCCTATAGTGTAATGAAGGGTACGGAACCCGGTCCCAATATGGGTCGGATTGCTACCAGCATCCCGCGTTAGAGACAGCTTAGTCCTAGCGCGTGGGTTTGGTAGCTTAAATCTCCACCCACCAGTCTTGTAGCCGATACGGTAGTGGCTATGTACTGTCAGCCACCGTATGGCCAATTGAATTCGTGTTACTGTTGAAGTCGAAAGCGCAATTAGAACTTTAATAGGGTTTTGGAGAAAACTCGAGACTCATATGACAATGTGAGTCCAGAAAATCACACACCTCGCGAAATGGTCCGTTTAAATTGCTGAATACGTCGACATCGTCTTGTGTATACTGATCAATGACTATCCTAAGGTTTTCCGATATATAGACAATTGATTCGTTTGAACCCTTTTGACCATAATTTTTCCCCTTATTATACTATTTATAATTTTTCTTTATGTTTATTGGATTTATATTAGGCTGATGCATTATACATATATCATGCTTACCTGACTTTTCACAGTAAATTTGCTAGAGTACTGTAATAGAAACCTGAGCAAAAAGTTTTTCTTATTTAAAAAGCGCTTGTACTTTTAAGCGTCGACGGTATCCTAGGCCGTTTGGAAGAAGAGTCGATGCGTAAATTACATTTTCGAGTGCAAGCCTAGCCAGTCGAAGCTTGTCGGCCTTTAAATTTGATGCCCCAGCGAACATATTTTGCAGTAATTTCTTTAGATAGCGGTGGCTAAGCATAATTCAATTACTGGTCTCATATCATTCGGAACAGCATTGTCATAACAAGCGGTAAACCGCAGGTTCCCCGCATCACCTTGGCTGAACGGCTACGATATTCATTAAAAGCTTGGCTTGAACATACGGGTTGGAGCACGTGACAACGCCACCATCATTCTTAGGCTGCACACGATCATAATAATGCCCGTGCTGCCATTCACCTTCGGTAATCCCAAGATAAAGTCAAGGCCAACAATCTGGCAGGGTCTGTAAGGAAGTTGAAGTGTGAACGTGATACTCCAAAAAGTGGTAAACATCTTAGGAAGGGCCTAATTATTCGAAAGTGGGAACGATTATTAAAAATTCTTTTCACTCTATTATCAACTATTGTAGCAATCAACCTGCACTGTCAAGAACTAAGACTTGGGCGCACAACCACCCGTGATCTTCCAGCACCTCGTACTCGTGTACATCGACAGCAAATTGACCATAGTCGCCCATATAACAGCAAATGTAAGATAACCCACGGTGACGAACCCCATTAATCGGCTAGAGCCGCCCGTACGTTTAAGCTCCTGCGTCTCTGCTTTTTGACGAGGAAGGAGTGGTAGAAATGCCAGCGACAAGAGTTTCATACAATAGCAAATCCAGATCGTAATGGTCACATCACGCCGTACTACAATCGTGTCGGCTTGGATGTCCTTCAGCCACACGTGGAATCGAGCGTTGACGAGCTTTGCCATTGAGCGACCGAATGGCGTTGCCAAGTTTGTAGTGGCAGTCAAAAGACCATACAATGCGCCTTCGTGTCCAGGTTCGGCAAGCTCCACCACCACATATGTGGCCACCATAAATCGAATGCCATCAGGAAGGTACTCAATCATCGGTACACCTAGCCAGAACCATTGATTGCGAATAATGTCCCAGACAGTGAACATGGTCATGAACGCGTCAATAAACAGAGCTCCACACATGGTGAGTACAGTGATCGTACGCCAATTCCAGGCGATTCCAAATTTACCAGTCAGTGCTAGTGTAATAGCGTAAAAAAGTGTACCCACAATCGTCATAATACTGTTATTAAAGGGTGTAGCACGTACCCAGTAAAGCTTTATATTGCTCGAGGACACAATGTTGAAACTGTTAAAAACACCGGAAAAAAACTTGTACGCAACAATTTGGTAAATCGCACGCTGTTGAAGCATACCCCAAAACGAAGCAATGTACTCAGAGAACGACACCATATTTGTGACGCGATCTTCGTAAAGAAAAACCAATGACACGATGATCAAGGGTGTACAAATAATTCCAGTTAATAACATTAGTTCCTGAAACGATAGCACAAAATCAAACGAGCCAGCGTACTCTTCTCCATTTAAAAAAAATGCAATTACTGCAGCACCGATGGCAGTAAATGAGGTTTTGACAGTATATACAGCCGTCTGAAGTCGACCACGCTGTTCGATAGGCTCCCGTTGTGCAAGTTCGACGACTATGGCATCTGCGGCTACCTCGCACAAAAGGTAGCCAAATGATGCAAACATCATTGGTACGACGTACTTGCCCGCAGAGTTCGGAGCTTCCAAATTAATGCTAGCGATCTGGTCGTCTGTCCAGTCTTCTGGAGCAATGTTGCGCATTGCAGAGTCACCATAGTACGGAGAAGGGATCGACATTGCAGATATGACGAGTAAAATGGTGATGCAAAAGACCCACCCCATAATTATGTACGGACGACGACGGTACCCCAAAATGGGGAAGCAGTCACTCATCACTCCAAAGAACATTTTGTAACACCATGGAATCTGTACTAATACTGTGGCAGACACAACAGTATTGCCTTCTGCGTTCAAATATCCCTGGAGGACCGGGTAGATGACACCAGGAATGATACCTGAAAGAAAACCGACACCTGCGTACTGAGCGAGCAGTCCAACACTCTCAAAAGACAGCAACGCAATTGGCAATCCTTCACGCAATGCGCCATTCTCCATATCAGACCCGCCCGACTTTGCAGGAGTAATGTGATTACCATACGTAGAGTCGTCTGGAGAGCGGCTGACATTAGGGATGACGTTGAAGCGGTCCATTTCGACGAAATATTTGTTCATATCGGCCATCTTGACCAGATCGGGTGGTGTGCAAAAGCCGACCAATTCACTTTTAAGTCCGCATAGTTAGCTGGGGGGGGCTACTAGTAAGAAAATGCGACAAAATCATACACGTTATTCCGAGGGCGGTCATGTAGAGCCAGAT
Source organism: Plasmopara viticola (assembly GCA_001695595.3). Taxonomy (NCBI): domain Eukaryota; phylum Oomycota; class Peronosporomycetes; order Peronosporales; family Peronosporaceae; genus Plasmopara; species Plasmopara viticola. The sequence goes on from MBPM02000087.1 coordinate 79,011, forward strand.
CAAGTGGGTGAAGAAAGCAGGTAATCCGTTAAGACATATTTTAGTTTTCAGCTTGAAAGACGGAATCGCAACACGTGTCCGAAATACTGGTGCAGAAAAACCTACAATAATGTGCTAGACACAACATCGTACAATTTTGACTAGTCAACAAAAGATCCAGATCCTCAAGAATAGACTCAAAAAGATGGTTGGTAAAACATGATTTTCTACTCTCCAGATCCGTGTTATGTGATCTCTTCGTGCCAGAAGTACTACCGCTACACCCTGTACATAATTTTAATCGTGCGGACAACGTTATGACGTCACCGCAGATTGTACGTACGGTTCACTGTGCGGTACAAAGGAAGCACGCGACTTCTGCAAAGTCCACCACCAGTGACGTACCAATAATAAGTCCATCAATTAATATGTAGAAAAGCCATGTTTCAAAGTCGCACAGAATGGGCAAGTGGGATGAACGCCACGCGCACATAACAAGCTATGCGAACGAAGGACCCTTTTCGGTTAAGTACAACACATTTGATCGAGCATCTGGCATCAATTGTGAAGATGACGACCGCCGAAATTGTTGTCGCCCGAGGTGTTGGCGCTGCATATGCAATACGCAGGGATTGGCTTTGTTAATGGCGTACTCCCGGCTCTGATCCATCCCATGTTACAAGGCTACCTTAATGCAGAAAGAATGATTGTTGTATCAGCATTTTTGCTCGTGCAATTGCCATGAACATACAAATTCTTTCTAAGAGTTTTTAGTGATTGTTTCTCGATCATTGGCTTTCGTCAACGACCTTACATGGTCATAGGCTGGTTACTATGTTGCTGCATGCCATATATCATGGCAAGTATCCCGGAAATCAAATTGTATTATGGAGATGTAAACATGCACTTCTCGCACCCTGACGAATGGACAGACGCTCAGCGCAAAAGGTATCAACCAAAATGCACCTGGTGCAGCAGATTGCTACGTGATGCCTATGATGACTGCCTTTAGCTATCTACTTTTTGAGGTCCCCGCTGATGCCGTCACGATTGAGTACTCACAACGCGAGCTATTGAGCACCCGTGGTCACTTGCAAATAGTCTCCGCATGGGTTGTAGCACATTAAGAGCTCTCGTCGTAGCACTCACGTTCAATAGTGTAGAGTATGGAGACTCGTCCGACTTTTCGCTCTAGTTTCCTCATTTCATGTTTTTCTGAATATGTCCACCGCTTGGACGTGCTGCCTGGTTTCTTGTGCATGAAGACAAGGTAGCATCGCTTAAGCGCCCTACGTGGTTCAATACTGAAAGATTTTGCAAAAGCGTGCAATCTATCGAGTTACAGCGTACAAGTTTTTTTCCGGCGTTTTCAACAATTTTAACATCGTGTTATCTAGCAATATCAAACTATTCTAGATCCACGCTACTTTACTTAAAGCAGTATTATGGCCATTACTAGTACCTTCACATTCGCAGAAACTTTGGCCATCACGGCTCAGCGTGGCCTGCACTTGAACTGGCACATTGCGATCGCTATGACGATCCTTTTTGGTTTAATCTCGGACTAAAATGGCGATGGTAGTGACATGTAATTTCGTTTGAAACCAGTGATTTTGGCTCGGTGTGCCCGTTATTAGTGAAGTGCCACATGCTGTTCACTTTATTGTAAGCAACTACATTGTCGTGGAACTCATTATACAAGGATTTGAAGGTGCATTATACGTATTCTTGACGACTACTTATCACGTCGCTGCCCCGTTCAGGCGATTGCCAAAATTAACAACGCACGCTTTGAAGCTGACACGCACGAGACTCGTCGGGATGTGCCGTATACGATCTGGCTCTGCTATGGCATGAACTAGTGTCGTTGATTTTCTTGCCACGGCTTCCAAGCCAGAGGAATGCTGTCCAGGCGCTTCGCCGTCGAGGAGACGTAGGCATGACAAAAACCATTTGAATGGTTGGAATTCTTGTTATTGCACTAGTCTGGTTGACGGTTGTTTATGTAGTGGGAACGAACACGGCGACACAATGCTGGGTGATCAAGGGAGATTCCAGACGATCTATGATGGATGCAATAAAAACTTCGTCATCTTAATTACTTGCTATTTTTGACACTAATTCAGTACCGATATTTATGATAGAGTCAAATTGCCTTCATTTTAGTCTGCGACGGTGTACAGAAAGATCTGAGACATTCTCATGGAGCCACCGATCCTTTCAACGGGAGCTTTTGTCCGAATGCTCGGCTTTATGTAACGGCTCGTTATGTCTCTTGTATGCACTCAAGAAGCGTATTCCATCACTCTTCGACCTTTTTTCAAAAAGTCGGGTTGGCTACAACAATGACCAAATGGGTGGCGAAGAGAACTGCTGATCGGCCGGGTTCTTGAACGATGTGCAAGGATATGCCAAAGAAAGTCGCTTCGGCTTTTGCGGGTGCCACCGCATCAGAATCGGGCCCTGCGCCTGAGATCGCACCTGCAAACATGCGCCTGTAGCTAAGGCTGTGCCGGTTTCATAAGCGGCGAGCTTTAATGATACGCATCTTTAAGGCAAGAAGGGCTCTATGAGTGTCTCTCACTCTGTCCGATTGCGATTGCCCAACAGGCACCGCACCAGAATAGGAGCAACTGGCGTTTAGCGAAATCGTATCCGGATATTGAACAGATGCAAATCGAATGCGCAGCGAGGGTAAAAATACAGGGTTTGTTGAATCTTCTTGGCGACGACTTATATTTACGTGATATTGAAGGTCATCTTTCTGCGAATATGAAGGAAAGAGAACGATGCCCCAACGTCGGAAGGCACACCAAGTGCTCTCTGAACTTCGTGCGACTCCAAGCTTGTAAAGCTCATTAGTCGGCGAGGTGTAACACCGTCGGTCCCAACTGTCACTAGGATTATGCAAACCGAATTCTATAGCTTCGAGCTTTAAGATCGCGTTCGGCCAATTTCAATCGTTCTGCAAGATAGTCGCTTATTAAAGGTTTACTCTACCTAACCTAATAAAGTCAAGAAAGTCTTAATGAAACAGTGGGTGTATTCACGTACCTTTGAGAGTGTCAAGTGCATATACAGCGCTATGAACTCAAATGTAACAATAAAAGGTAGAGCAATGTAATCTTAAATACAGCAGCAACTGCACTCAACAATACTTATGTACATAACTAAGTGCTGAAAGCTGATTTTACCTGATTGATTTCTACTTTCTACTTATATTGCTAAAAACCAAGACTAACGAATGAAATTTTCATTGGTTTTGCTTCTCAGCAATATTATAACGCACGTCCACAACCGCTTTGACGGACCTACTTACGGATTGTGGTAGAGTCTCCACCTTATTTCGGCAATTTATCTCCTATCAAGCCCAGATCTGTAACAAGGTAGCACTTTTATCGATATAATGCCTTTTTAAACTTAAACGGTGATGTTGAATACAAACTTTTTGAGCGGAAGCTTGCTGCTACTACGCCTTGGCGTACTTCGGTACACGATGCGCAACGTCTTCGACGGCAAAATTGAGTTGCTCTATCTGACCGTTTGCTTTCCGTGAAGCCACTATTTAAATGTTTGTTCACCGTAAAAGCACTCTCTCAAGAAGAATTTGTAATGCGGGACTCTCAGATTACTACAATTGTCTCAAAGAGTTCATGTTTTATAAGGAAAGGTAGAGAGCAACGCTGGTGGTTAAAGACAATGACATTGTTGACAAAAAGGTCATGTTGCTCGACTGCGCGAGAGAGACCATAATTCCTTGTTGCATACTGAGTCTCTCGATACTTCTAGCACAAATCTATTAATAGCAAGCTTGCCAATGTAGGACCAGACTTGACGAAAGGCTCACCCGCTGGCACAGTTAGCTCGTGTACACATCGATACAAATGTTTGGGCCTTCAATGGTGGACCCTTACCAAAGTCAAGAAAAATGACAAAGAGAGAATTAGGAGCGTTATTGATGATACGGTAATCAAAACTCTATTATAGTCAACGCTTCACATGGTGAGTCACCTCGAACGGTGCAAGGTTAATTTTTATGAAAATCAATGTGGCGTCCTGTATTACCGCGCCGTGTATGTCATGTCTAAGTCATGACACTCATCGCTCCCAAAAAGCCTTTGGCAGAGCTACACATTTGTCTTCTTACTCAAACGCGTCACGATATGGATCCGATATCAATGAGATCGCGGCCGTGCATGAGAAAGACCATACTACAGGCAAGCGTGATAATGCATCAGCACAAGCATTCTGCTTTTCTGGCTTATACTTCAACTTGAATATATACTACGAAAAAGACCCACTTGGCCATTTGATGTGCGAGGTGTCACGGTGCGTAGGGACGCATGATTTATATGCAGCAAAGGAGCCCAGGATTGAAGGAGAGCATACTTCGACCGATACCATGGGCGAAATACTTTTTTGGGGGTTAGCTTCAGCTGCCAAAACTCTAACGTGTTTACCTTACTTCGTCTTGGGGTTTATGCTTTCGGCTCTACATTGCTGACAGAAAAATTAGACGCATTAAAGGCAATCAATTTGAATACCAAATCGGCGCTTGTAGCGAATTTTATTCGATTTAGTCAAGCGCCCCTTGATTTCAGGTTTTTCAGACTTATTTCGTATACATTTAAGTTCTACCTGGATTCACTACTTATACAAATAGGACATTAATTATGGGAGGAGTTGTCGAGCCAAATTACTTCTGTAAGTCTTTCGCATTCTTAACCCGATGACATACCAATGACCTTGATTTAAGCATGTGTGTTTGCACATCATACTATTCAACAAAGCACCCTGGAAGGAATTTTTCGCGTCAAAAATGCATGTACCACCATAAGTGTGACGCATTTTTGTTTGCAAGCACCGCTCGCAGGTGGACAGTGAGTTTGTACACGTCCGTCTTTCCCTGGTCTGCGCGCCATGGACAGCACTATCAAAGTGTTGCTCTTTATACTCCCTGTCGAGCATTAAGAAATGCTTTAATAGCTAATTTGATCTAACTGGCGCGCTCAAGAACCCTTTTGGCATGTCTAGTTCCTCGTAGAGATCACTGCTTGGACTTTTAACCGCGACCGATGGTATGTCGCTCCCTAGCATGAGAGCAGGTTGTTCTCATCGATTTAGTCGAGAGAATCTTCATCGCACATCCCAACAAGCTGCTCTATGCTTGCAGTTGTACTGAGATAATCTTTGTTTAAAGGCTTAAAAATGTGAACAATTCGCCATTTGCCATTTAGCTTTTTTGGCACGAAGGATGGCGAAAATCAGGGCGGGATTCCTATTCTAAAGCATTTAAAAAATGCACCATTGACGTCACACTGATGATATGGGAAGGTGTTTCGAAGTATTTTTTTATCTGGAACCGAACTAATCTTATGCCATTAATATTTCATCGGATAGTAGCGCAGACAACGAGTCTCGTGAAACGGCATGTTTATACTACTTTATCAGATAAACTTACGGCTTCTGTTAGTCAAACAGGGCCAAGACCTATTACTTGCGCTATTTGCCTCTTTCGTATCTATACCGACCCCTTCATCAAGGATGAAAGGCAAGTCGACCTCTTCTTTAGGTTCAATAATCACCATTTCGGCCATGTCATTGCTTTTAACATTTCGAGTTTTTGCAGATTTATCGACCAGACCGAGCCAGTTAATCGTAAAGTCTGTATTGATCGTACCTTTTTCTTACTTCCCCCTTTGTAGTAAATAAATATCTGAGCAGTATTATATTTGAAACAGCAGCCTACTCCAGAGCCTTCTCGTTGGGACAAGACGCCTTTAAATGCTCGATGAGTGCCATAGGCTGTTTTGTTCTATAGGACATCGACGGTTTTGAAAGCGTTTTTTTATGTGTTGGTGTCATTTTGATCTTACATTGATGTCTAGCTGAGGGCTACGCTTTGCAGATCTCCCGCTCCGTAATTCAAGGAAAGCGTTTCAGATGCATTGATATGGAAGACTGTGTCACGTCTAAAACGCTATTTACGGCGAGTGGTACTCTTATCGTCCACATCCATAGCTCTTCATGTCTTTTACTAGAAACCACCTCCGGCATTAAGCGAGTGCTACCCTCTGTGAACATGGCCAAATCCCTTACGTATTATCCCACGCGAAAAATCAAGACTTTTTCAGTTTGATATCAGCGACGTCACTTAAAACATAAGCGCTACGCACAGCAAGTCTAAGTACCTCTCGACGGTTTATAATCACCTCACACTCTGCAATAGCGTCTTTGGCACCATGAGAGTCCAGCACATTGACCGAATCGGTCAATAGTGCTTCGAGTGTCTAGCAGCTGTAGCTTGCTGAACCATTAGAACTTCGCTAGACCGCAAATCAGACCTGGAGTTGGGACTCTAGCCATATCAAAGCCATGCTCGGTTTTGAACTGTTATTGAAGAGCTTTGTCATCATCAAGATCCAAGGTGCAGTGACTTTAAATTGAACTATTGTGCAAGCATTGACAATCTCACTTTGCTTGGTCAGCAAACGGATGGATTCCTTCGTTACTGGGGAGTCGAGCGCAGACACTGCAAAGTGAAAAAAAACAGGCTATAGGATTTGAAACCTATTAGGGTTGCCGCATTGGCCAGCAAGCCAAGCTCGCAAGAATAATTTTTTCAGAGGAAATGTAATTAAACTAAGCCCCATAAACTTTCAGTCTTTCCCTGAGACGTGAGAGAACTTGATTATTTCTCATGAGGACGCCCTTATGTATATGGAGCCGACAAATAATTTGTTGGCTTGTTTATCAAAACTAATCATAGTCTTTCTTACAACACATCAACTACGATCACTTTCGGAATTTTAGCCTTTCAGTTTGAGCATCCACTGCGATCAAAACTCCAACTCAAGGATTTACTTTGGCAATCTTGTTGTATGCCTGCAACAGCACTTTTTATTTGCTCGTCTGAGCCAGCTCATAATTCGACCTGCACGGAAGTTCATTGGCAAAATGATAGGCTTGCCTGGTGGGTGTTCGACTTAGTAAATTCGCTTGTTGAAGATTGACAGCCATTTTGTCAATGTTCGAAATAAGTGCTATCTTTTTGTCGTCGACCTCAAGTTTGCATGGTCTGTATACATCACAAAGGGTCCGTATCTCAGAAAACATATTGGAAAGTTTACTAGTGCATACTTCATAGCATGTAATTCCAAGCCGTTACCCTGGTAGCTTCGTTCGGTAGCCTTAACCAGCCTGTTCTGAAACGATATGTCAAGCTCACATCCGACCTTATCGAGCTTCAGAAAAGACAGTCAATGGTCGAATTAAAAGTGTTACAATTGGTGCTTAACGGATTTGTATCGTCCAATAAAGCTAGAACTGACGCGTGCTAGATGCTGTTTAAGATAGTTTCAGAATAATCAGGTTGCTAAATTTCTCAATACTTTTTTTATAGATTGAAAGTTGCTGTTCAAGACCAGTATTAAGCCGTCAACTATGCAAGCAACATTTAAAGATCTTCTTGAATGTGACGCAGGCCAAGCCAAATGGCTCCTTTTTTTTCAGAGTCTGCACTAATTCCGTATTCGCTTTTGAAGACGTCGAAGGGATCAACCTTTTCTGCCGCAGGTAGTTGGTTTAACGTTTGATGGTCAAAAACTTACTGGGGGTGGCCTTGATAAGACTCTATAGCCGATTCGTCTCCTTCAAATCGAATATATATTGTCAAGACGTGTCTAGGTTTTGGCCCGTAATAGTCGAAACAATTGTGTGGCCGCAGGGTTGGACATTGAAATGCTTAGCTGCATCGCTGAACGTTTTTTTAACATATTGCCACGCGTGATAATCGCCGAGGGAGAGATTTAACTCCATCATTTGATATTTGTAGTATGTTAAGTTATGCGCTATACACTATACACTATCAAACAACTCGTCCTTCCTTGTAGAAAGTTTTCGTGCAGGTATCTTTAAGCTGCTTAGTTCATTATGAGCAAGCACCAGTTGTCGTTTTCTATTCGGGTTCCGTACAGAAATTTGATGACGAGTGGAGAGTTTTCGACCCCAGTGTCATGTCTTTTTTTAGCAATTCGGCGAATAAGGCTCACACAGCCCGCGTGGCGGTAATGATTGCATGGTGACACAATACTCAAGCCTGGCACAACACTAATCTCGTGACTCACACCTCTTTTGCGTTAAGTCTTGCCAATACGTCTAATAATATTATATCCAAAAAAAGATAATTTAAAAGAGAACAATCTTTTAGGATCCTTGAGCAATGTACACTGCCTTTAAACAGAGGGTCTTCAAACGTTCCAAAGAGAGCCCTTCCATCTCCGGGAATACCATCTTCCGGATCTTTAATTTTGTACAAGAGTTTAGTTACTTCCAGTTCTTTGAGGCTTAGTAATTAAGACACTTTTGGCAAGCCTCCAATTGAAGCGCGCTTGGTGTGGCACTACGATCAATTCAACTAGCAAAAATAAGGCAAGCGCTGACTGATTTTAACGATTCGTTGCCCTGTACGAGTTCACATAACACAAAATACTTAGCAAAAAAAATAGTGTGATTTCGTGCGAGCCGCTTGTTCGGTAGATGCAGGAAGGTGACATTATCTACCCTTGCACCTTTGCTTGAGTTGAGGTAGTCACTCTACTCGCGAGGGCGTTGGATTAGCTAGAGAGCTTTACCAGACGTGACAGGATCACACACCTTTGGAGGCAAGCAGGTATATGTATGATGGTACGGCGAATAACCTATAGCTATCTTCAGTTATACAAGTTTTGACCTGTGCAGTAGATGCATTTATGAGATTAATTCAATGTTTAGTCCTCCTATAAAATAAGTGTCAATTCATGGTGCTTCAAATAAGGATCCTTTTAATCTTCGGCCTGCGTATAATTAAAGCTTTGTACAAAACATAATACATCTTCCTCTATAATTCGCAGATCAACCATAAATAAAAGCTAGCCCCACGTGCAAAATACCATATTTAGCTGCACACTTGGTCCGGGAGTTGCAATGGAAATGTTCGATCCCAGCTCGTTGTAAACTATTTGTGGGCTCAGAGAGGTGGCGTGCAGAAGCCAAAGAGAAATTATTAATCGACACTCACACGCTCACGCAGCAACAAGTAAAGGATGGCGTCAACTTCCGTGCTCCAGCATTTTGAAGTGTATCAAAAAGCTCGCGTGACGTTTGTCCAGGCCGTTGCAGAGGCTGCTACACGGCCACAGAACATTGAAATAATGCAAAATGCTGGCGTGATGCAGTTGCTACGTCCATTGCTACTTGACAATGTTCCCAGTATTCAGCAGTCTGCCGCTTTGGCTCTTGGTCGTCTCGCCAACTATAGCGATGATCTAGCGGAAGCTGTTGTAGGCAACGAAATTTTGCCGCAACTTGTGTACTCGCTTTCGGAGCAAAATCGATTTTACAAAAAAGCTGCAGCATTTGTGCTGCGTGCAGTAGCGAAACATTCTCCCGAGCTCGCTCAAGCTGTCGTTGATTCGGGTGCGTTAGAGTCGCTTGTTCCGTGCTTGGAAGAGTTTGACCCGACTGTAAAAGAAGCAGCCGCGTGGGCAATTGGCTACATTGCGCAACACACTGGAGAGCTCGCACAGCATGTTGTCGATGCTGGCGCTGTGCCATTGCTCGTACTTTGTATACAAGAACCAGAAGTGGCGCTCAAGCGCGTGGCTGCGTCTGCTCTGAGTGATATTGCCAAGCACTCGGCTGAACTCGCGCAAGCTGTTGTTGACCCAGGCACTGTGGCTTATTTAGCGCCTTTGATTCAACATCCGGACGCAAAGTTAAAGCGTCAAGTATGCACTTGTTTGGCGCAAATCGCTAAACATTCAGTCGATTTGGCCGAAATTGTCGTAGAAGCCGAGATTTTTCCAAATATTTTGTACAGCTTGAAGGACATTGACCTCACTGTTCGGAAAAATGCCGCTACTTGTGTGCGTGAAATCGCAAAACATACACCAGAATTATCGAAATTGGTCGTTAATGCTGGTGGAGCGTCCGCACTTGTTGACTATGTGTCAGAGGCGTCTGGGAACAATAAATTGCCTGGAATTATGGCGATCGGTTATATTTCGGCTTTTTCAGAAACATTGGCCCTTGCTGTTATTACGTCAAAGGGTATTATTCCTGTGAAGAATGCAATGATTTCGGAGCCTGAAGACCATATTAAAGCCGCGAGTGCGTGGACATTGGGTCAAATTGGTCGCCACACACCAGATCACTCACGTGCTGTAGCCGAAGCAGATGTACTGCGTCACATACTCGCTTGTATGATTCATCCAAACAGTTCGGATGACCTCAAAAATAAGTCTAAGCGCGCGCTCAAAAGCATTTTGTCTAAATGTACGCATTTGCAAGCCCTGCAGCCAATGCTGCGCGATGCACCTTTAAAGGTACAAACGTACATTTTAAAGCAGTTTGCTCAGATGCTTCCGCATGACCTCGAGGCTCGACGATCTTTTGTGCAAAATGGAGGATTGGAGTTGCTACAGCAGCTTAGCGAAGTCGCAGGTGGGAAGCTTACTGAGTACATTTTCGAGATAAATAACTGCTATCCACCAGAAATTGTGGAGTATTACTCACCTCACTATTCCAAGACACTGCTTGACAAGCTCGACGACTATCAGCCTCAGGTCCGGTAAGAGCTTGCTCACACGAATAACACTTTTTTTATCTTAATAGTAGAAATGTTTGATCTTGATTTTCGTGAATGTTTCGCGCGTTGTCACTTACCGAAATATGGTCGAATAGAACTTTGAGTAATGAAAGTTGTACCCATATCCATAAAGCACCAATCTGGAGCAGAATTGCCGCAGCGGTAAATGACGACCTCAAATTGAATCTATATATACTTTACGGAAGCAGAATTACCTTGCTGTGGCGAACGTCAACGAAGCTGATTTTGCAGTCAAAAACCGTCTGATATCGGTATAATCTATAAGAAAAAAACATCACAGATCACTAGTTTAGTTTGAAAAACAAACAAATAGCAATCGATCCTTCGATAATTGTAGCGAAATTCGTATCGTAGATGGGAAGTCACGTAATATGTACCGTAAAACTAAACAAAACAGTCAAGTTTAGCGTTGTTTTTGGCCTAGCTACCCAATTGCTATCAAGTGCGCAGACTATGTTACTACCAGAATCGTAAACAATATCTATGCTTGGGACGTGTTGCCGACTATTCACAGCTAACGATACCATAATTGGTCCTTTCAGCAGTAAATTTTCTCGCGCGGCGTAGTGTTCATCCTTTTCATGGTCCATCCAACAACGTTGTATCACCAAGTATATATGTATATATTTCTATAGCTTTGCAATGGCGTAAGACACCTAGTGTATTATAAATACCCAGTCAACTCTTGTACGTCGCCTCCTAAGTCTTGTTTTTAGCATGAAAGAAGACTAAGCTGCAACCTACAAAAGCAATGCCACTATCAAGTGACTTTTTCAACAAGTGCCAAGAAGGCAACAGCTGACTGAGTAGACTGCAGCCTTTGCTTAGATATGTTGGGCGAAATGCTGCAGGAAGAAAGTACAAAATTGTAGGGAGTGAGCATAGCCTTGACGTCCAGGGTCAAAGCTGCCTAGGACGAAAATGTTGGTGCCTCGTTTGCTTTGTTTTCACAAGGGGGAAATATCAAAGTCTAAATTCAAAAAACCTGCTACCATAAATGACTTGCAAATTTATATCTCCAGATTATATCTCTGGCATTATGTATGCTTAGTAATATAATTATTCATAGACCGGCTGCAAAATCTAACGTGGTACACAAATCACGAAGTGATATCGATTGGCCAAAAACCGACACGCGCTAAAGTTTATAAGCCGAGGGCTACGGACAAGACGGGTGCAAGTTAATTCTTACCTATCCGACCCTTTTGGAAGAATGGTGAGCAGTGGCTCTCCCCGCAATCACGGAAACTATACCGAGGTAGAGTTAAGTGATCCAGCCGCTATCCAGACATTGCAGGAGCCCAAACATCTGCTTAGTGATACGCTTATGACAATTGTGGACATAAGCAATGGCGGACTGGCTAATGTAAACCAAGTCTCGGAGAAGGCGGCGAGCAAGAATAGAGTGTGGCTGTTGTGCTTTTGCTGCACAGGCATTATGGTGTCTTTCACGCTGAATGGTATCGTGTTGGAGAAGATCACGACGCATCGTGTAATAGGCGAATTGTCCATTACCTTCGTATTATGTGTTTTTAACTCAGTCGTGGCCATTGGATTGAGTCGCGCTTGCAAGGAGAAGCCTTCAACAATGCCTCAAAGTCTCTTGGCCATCGTCGGCGCCTTTGCTTTTGGCTCGACAGTTGCGTCGATGGTGGCGCTACGGTATGTCACGTACATTACACGAATTTTAGGTAAATCGTGTAAATCAATACCGGTTATGGTAATGGGTGTACTACTCGGCAAAAAGTATGACTTGAAAAAATACGTGTCGGTTATTGTACTATCAGTGGGTGTGGCGGTCTTTTTACTCGGTACAGCTCATGAAAAGCAGCACAAGTCTGTGAAACAGATTTCAAACTATGAGACTTTGCCAGAGCACGAACGAACACTCAATATGGCGGTAGGATTCTCGCTTCTCGTTGTGTCACTTCTTTTCGATGGAGCTACTGGTGCTCTTGAAGACAAGTTCATGGAGAAGTACCACATCGGCGCATTTGATTTCATGTTTTACGTTAACACTTACAAGGCTCTATTCTCGGCTGTTGGGATGGTGGTTAATGGTGAAGTGCCTGTGTTTCTAGAGTATGTAGTGTCGTCTTCGCCGACTCTTTTGATGCTGAGTTTCACTGGTGCCCTGGGCCAAGCTTCTCTATTTTTTACTATAAGCAACTTTGGTGCCTTAACTACGGCCATGATTGGAACGTGCCGCAAGGTGCTAAGTATCGTGCTTTCGGTCGTACTATTTGGCCACGTGCTTACCATGGAACAGACGGTGGGGCTTGGACTGTCTTTTCTTGGTATTGGCCTCAATTGGATAAATTTGAAGACGTGTTTAGCGAGACCCTCTCGATTGCCGACTGCAATTGCTGAGCCTATAGAACTTGATGAGTTATCGAAGGAATGTCTATTAGAAAGTAGTGGGGAAGACACCATTGATTCTGGGTCGGACGAGCAGGACGATCAGACTTTAAGCTACGCTAACGATCGAAACGAGGACATGTCTGTGGAAATCTGGCGCAAGGCGGAGCTGGTCAAGGCATGGCACTGTCAAACATTAGGTGAGATTGTGTTACCGTCGAGTGATGTGTGATAGAAACGAAGGGCTTAAGTTCGTTAATATTGATTGGACTGCTTCCAAAATAATAAATTACTACTGTAGTATTTTTATACAAAGGATTTTTGACACCTGAAAATTCATTTTGAAATTTAGGAGCAAGTAAAATTGTAGTGTGAGTTAAAACAAGATGTTTACGGTTTTGCTAAATGTATTATATGCTACCTTTTGACGCAGTGTAATTGGCTTAAATCCCACAAGACTTTTGTGGCTATCGCTCATTAACGCTATAACCTCCTTATGCTGGCGCGACAATTGTGTCTTTCGCGGCTGCAAGGCATTAATGTGCCTCTATCTCGGTCATTCGCGTATGTGCTACCTCTCTCCCTAGTGTCGAAATATGTATGATGGGTTTTGATCGCATTCAATTCATATGTATAATGGCAGGCACCGCGTGAATATGGTGCTTAAGGAGGACGTACCTAAGCTCGGATTTCGCGGCGACGAAGTGTCTGTAAAAGCTGGATATGCGCGTAACTTTTTGTACCCTGAAAAACTGGCGGTGTATGCTACAAACGCTAATCGTGAAAAGTACAAAGTCGACAAGGAGTCGGTGGACGAGGCGCTTTTTGAGAAGGAACAGATGCTCGAGGCCATCATTTATAATCTTAGTAACATTGAGCTAGTATTTAAGCGCCACACGGCTTCCAAGGCGGATGTCAAGCTGCACAGTGAAGTGAACGCACAGAACATTTCCGACATGCTGGAAAAGCAACATGGGCTTATTGTAGGTGTGGCCCGCATTGACCTTCCTAAGCCCATTAAGACGCTTGGCGAGCACACGGTCAAGATTCGCGTAGACGACGCAATTGAAGAAGAGTACGCAGCTGGTTTCGTTCCCTCATCCGCGGAAGAAAGCAAGCCCGAGGCCGACGACGACATCAATCAAAAGAAGGGTCCGTCCAAGAAGAAGTGGGTGAACCTCACCATTGAAATTGAGCGACGGTAGTTCAAGGTAGCCGTTATGGTTAAATTTCTCTAACGGGTGGATACCGTCAAAAAACGGTATAAATAAAAGCATTTAGGCTCTTCATTATATGCTCTATCGTTCGGTGTTAAGACTGTACGTCAGACAAAAATGACTCTAAGAAGAATACAGCTAAAGCGCAAGCTAACGGGCAAGTCCAAGCCGACGCAGCATATTGTGTGGCGCGGCAAGCTAATAACAGCATTTGGCAAGAACATGATAGCCGCCCATCAACTTATTTTGTCGCTTTGCTAATTTTCTTGGTGCTAGAGTCGCGTGTGTACAAACTCATTGCAAAGGTGCGGCCTGAGTAAAGCTCCGGTTAGAAATAAAATTTAATATTTTATGGTAGATTCCAACGGGTAAAGTGAGCACGTATGGCATTGTCGCGCAAGTGCTTCAGTCTGGACCTCGTTGTGTTGGTCAAGCCTTACGTGTACGTGACATCATCTATTTGTACGCAGTAGCGGTGCAAGCTACTTAATATTTGCTGGGCGCTAACCGTTAACTTGCAGAAAAACCCTTTTGCCCCTGGAATCCCGTGTCACCGAATCGTTGCTGCTACGCTTGACATCGGAGGCTTTCAAGGTGCATTAATAGAAGATGACGATAGAAAAGAAATTCAAGCCTTAATTGGTGTGTACATGCAGGAGCAACTGGTGAGGCTTCGCCTTCAATTAAAAATAAGCGAAAGTTACTATCGAAAGAAGGAGTTTTATTTACGAACGATAACAAGGTATATGATATGTCGTTTTTTGCGCCATCGTTGCAGCTTATTGTGCTAATGACGTCATCTTATATAGATTGATCCTTTATGCCTTTACAAGTTTGATCAAGTTGCTGATAAAGATTTGACGTGGTAATAAGAAAAAGATTAAGCCGAAAGGATTGCATTTTTTTACTTTTAAAGCTTATCATTTGGCTGTAAGTACCTCCACTGTCCGATTGGCAGCGATCCTAGCTTCACGTCTCCAATGCGTACGCGTTTCAATGCCATCACACGCAGTCCAACATGCTCGCACATATGACGAATGTGCCGGTTCTTGCCTTCCGTAAGAATCACTCGCAATTGGTTTGCATTCAACATTTCCACGGACTTGGCACGGTACGTGATGCCCTCAACCGACGTGACACCCTTCCTCAATACGTCGACTTTTCTACAAATTTCATCATTCAACGGGTCCAAATTCAAATCCACGCGTACAAGATATTCCTTCTCAATGCCACCCTTCGGATCTAATAACTTCTTGGCAATTGTTCCGTCTTGGGTAAACAGCAGCAGTCCCGTCGAGTTGACGTCGAGACGCCCACAAACTGCCATTTTCCACAAAGCGACAGGCTCTATATTCTGGCGTGGCTTTACACGACTCAGCTCTTGACACTCATTCTCGAACGAAAGCAGTCGGACGGCAGGTGTCTTGTTTTGCTCTGGCTGGGATGACACGTAGCCCAAGGGTTTGTTTAAAACTATTGTCACCTTTTTGTTCTGATGTCTCTGAGCCCGGTAATCTAATTGAATGTCACTATCGATCGATACTTTGAGCCAATTGGCCTGTACGCGTTCACCATTCACTAGCACACTTCCTTCTTGGATGTACGCATCCGCTTCACGGCGAGAGCAGAGGCCCTTCATCGCCATCAGCTTTGCCAGTCGAACAAGATCTTTGTTGTCATCTGAGACCGAATTTATCAAAGATTGAGAGCCATAGGCAGCCTGCAGCAGCGAAGCCGCACCGTCCAATCGACGAGCAAAAGGACGTCCAATTGTTGACAACATTACTCGATCGTAAGCGTTGCAATAAGCCCTCAAAATTTATAATATATATGGATATATGAAAGTATCTGCCTAAATTACAAAATCGTTTCTAATAAGTAAGGGTAAATGAAAAGCAAATACTTGTTTTGAATCAAATATTAATTAGCATTTTTCTGCATACTTCGATCCCTTATAGTAAACAGACGTTCGTCGGTAGATCATATAATTTTCTGGCGCCTTCTCTGTGAAGGGGGCTGTGTTACTTCGTTGCTTTTAAGAGCACTTTAAAATTGATTTTGCGCTCACGAGAGCACATTGCCAACCTGAACCATCGCAAATTTTAAAGATGGATAGAACCACCTTCTTGCATCAGTCAAACACGCACTTCGCACTGATCCGACGACTAGCTGACTTCTATAAGCCTAGGGGTGCTGCTGCATTTACAACACTTCCTGCTCCCAAGCAGATGGAGCGCGTCTTGGCGTTCAATCACAACGAGCAAACTCTATGTTCTAGAGATTAGGTAGCTCAGCCTCCGGTAGCTGGGACTGTTGCGCCTACTTCGTGGTCCAAGCCGGTGCCTCAAACTTTTTCCCTGAAAAGGGGAGAGAAATAATAACATATATACGGGATGAAGATGATGATTATGTTATCTTTGTTCGCATATGATCAGGTGTGTGTGTGTGGGGTCGTACTCTCTTACTAGGAAAACCGGGCTAAAACTTGGCTACTTTATCATGAAACCACTTCATAACTGTTGTTATGACCTTAAGTTACACAAAGAATCTATTGAGGAGCTGCGTTTCTCTCGGCTGTATTTTGACAACTCCCCGCTTACTTTCTGTAAGCAAGATAAGCGTAAACTTCACCGATGTACTTGCAAAACAAGGGAGTGGACCAATCAATGGACAGGATAAGGCAACTTTGTTCATTGATGGCCAAAGTGTAGGCCCGACTCGTACCTAGCTATTCAGATTTTAGGAAGCAACTATTGGAGACGCAAAATAAAATGCTCTTTAAGAGTAAGACGGCCACAGACAGGCTGTTTTCTTCGGACTAGCCTGTCCATGTATACACTTCTTCTTTTATTTAAAGTGTTAGTGTCTTAAAGAGCTCAACAATTTAAGTGTAGTTCCAATGAACATAGATGCAGCTAGCTCACCAAATCTACTTCTGCTCCATTGACCGCAGTAAGTTACGTGCCAATTCCAAATGTGGACATTCGTCTCTTTGGATGGTCGCTGACACTAGCTGCGCCTTCAAATTTAGAAAACGTCGGTCAAGCTACTATTAAGAATTTAAGTCTTCATAACAGATGAGACTTAGCCATAGAAAGCTAATTGACCCACAATTAGCATGTATACTGTGTAATGTGGTGTATGCTCAAATACAGTCGACCCGCTCCATCTGACTATCTTTCCTGAATAAAATGCTGTAATCATAAGCAAGCTAACTTTAAAATATTGGGACGGCGTTCGAAGCGCAGCGGTTAATCACGGATTTATATTCTACTTATTGTGTGAAAACGTATTCATAAACAGCTTTTCTTTTTGTTCCCTACTTAATCTGGCTATAACGGGTGCCAATGCAACATCTTAATTAGGCGAAACACGAAAATCATTACGCTTGTGCTCCATTTATGTCCATAAATCATAAGACAAAGATTAAGCTTATAATCTTTCAATATTCCACCGTTATATTTGGCTCTTTAAAGGACCCGGCGTGTGAGCCGCAGGTTCGACGTCCCACATATATCAACATATCAGTTCTTCCACTCGAATACAAAAGGTCAACGATTTGCTGCAGACCGAGAAAAACTTCCCTTCTCATCATTTTTGTCGCCTAAGGTATAGCGTCTTTCGGGTCTTCGTCGCGCTGAGACTGACACCGGCCAGACCTAGCAAATCCGCTTCAAAATTGGAGCACACGATCTGTCCACTCATGATATGTAATTGCAAGTACTGTCAAGAAATTAATCACGCTAACATAAATAATCTCATGAAGGCTTCAACTGAAAATTGGCTGTGTGTATGCTTCATGGAAAGGCTCGATATCAGAGCTTTCTTCCCTGCCGATTTTATGACTCAAATTATGGTGTTTGTACAAGCACGTTGACAAGCACATTGCTCTCAAAACTCTATAACCCTTGCTTCTGTCTGTAAGCATTGGCTGATGCGATCTAGGACTCCGTTTACTCTTCGATACACGAATCCTGCTAAGATAAATGCAGAAAAGGATTGAGCAATTTTTTCACCTAGTTTTCTAGCTCAAGACCAGTCTACTTACAAAATTAGTCATTTGACTTGGCGAATTTCAGCCAAATGTAATCAGCGGGATAGGTGAGGAGGTCGCATTTGCCCAAGGAAAACATGGATGATTTTCAGGTAGACGTGAAAGAGGAAACTTTATATCTTTATTTAAGGGGCCAAGATATACCGTTGGAAAATGCATGTTGGATGCTTTTGAGTGAACTGAAGCATCAATTCTTCGAGATTCAACGGCCCAAACCATCGACCATTTTACGACGATGTTGACGCACCTAACATATTTAAAAGGCGTCGTAATAAGTAAATAAATCTTCAGGACCCTAAATCTAAAGTGAGTCTTACCTCAACAAAGCGCTGTCTCATGCGCTAAACTTTGTCATTCGGGCGAGTGCAGGTAGACATACGCCGATTGAGAATATCCGCGGTCTTTCTTGGATTTATTATAGGGATGATGAGCCGCATATAATTAGAACGTGCGCTTAGAGCAACCAGGCGATTCCGGATGAGGAGAACGACTCTTGCAATTCAAGTACCTCGAGCCAAGGCGCGCAGCGTAAGGTGAGAGTGCTTTCGACCAGCGCTCCCTGACAATCGAGATCAGCGGCCAATCCACGGGAAAATTGTCTGAAATGGAGGTGCTTTCACCTTTGCGGCCAGGACATATTTGTGAAGCGGCGCGCGGGTATCGTAAGTAAGCTCAGAGAACCGCTGAAATGGCTTCGACACAATTGCATCAAGACGCTGCGAGTTAAAATCTGGAGCAACGAACGCTTCATGTGAAGCAGCGGTGTTTAATCCGCACGCCAGAATCTGTACCAAATCTAAGACATTAAGAGTTTAATTGTCACCAACCCACCAAGCAAGCAAGCTGTTTTCTCAGCTCAAGAATATAAAACATCTTGTCCTAGATGCTTTTATATTATATAGTTTCAAAATGATTCTTTTATTTATTGGTGGTGCTGACAGAGTCTAAGGTATTTTGGAAGCTACCCGTGACTTCTGACTTCTGACAGTGACTTTTAAATCTATTGAATAATAAACGTAATGCGTGTCAACCGTAAGGTTGCGTGTACGTCAACTTTCTTGAGCCAAGCGATGCTCATGAATGTTACATAAGATTTAGCAAGAAAGGCAAGTGAGCGTGCTGCTGAGCGTTATGACTGGAACGAGCCGATTACTATCGCGTAGATGGTACTCATCTTTCTCGTCAGACCTGTTGTTTGGAAAATGAAGAGACTTATCACAAAACAGCAACTTGGGTTGGTAGCCGAGGGTAAGCGGTTTACATAGCCTTTCGCCCGCTGCATTAGTAATTTGGGCCACGGAGCACACATGCATGGGTTGTTGTCTTCGACTTTCTATTAGCCTTCGATGTTAGTAGGCTCATCCAAAAAGGTGTTCTCGATCGGGCGTTTAGACCTGGGCGCTATAGTCTTCCTTGTCTCTAATGCTGATGTCTCTTACATAGCCGATAAGTCCGACGCTAAGTCTCATACCTTAAGGTTCGCACTACTGGGTGACAGGTACGTTTTGACAGCTACTCTTTGCAGCTCCAACAAGCACGGCGAGTGTCACCAATTTGATTGCCTATATACGGAAATGTCTACTAATTAGGCCCTCGGTAACCAAAAGTGTAGTCCACAGACCGCAGTATCGATTGACTGCTGCGGAAAACTTGCTCCATATATGCTGAATACGTCTAACTATAAAAGAGCTAGGTCGCACGCACTTAATGTGTACAATTTTTTTGCTGTGGCCTTCAGTGCAACAAACGACCTGTTTACAATAGCTCTGCAAGTTCAAGATCTGTACTTAAGTAGGAAAAACTTTATTTGAACCAGAATAGTTATCTGCTGGTACGCAGAGGACGAGGCAATATTAATTTGTCTGACCTATCCGCTTATTTTGATTTTTTCAGATTGCGGTTTTGTCTGGTAGCTTTCCTTTCTTTGGAGCTCTAATACGTGTATCGCATATGGCATTAGTGTGCAACATTTATAGGAGCTATTGAGTACACGCAGTGCATTTCCGTTATGACAAACTCTAGTTCTGACAAAGAAAGCTGTTTAAGTTTTTTCTTTCTTATATATTGCAGGTGGATAATCCAATCTCACTTTGTGTTTCCTTGGTGGTCCAATAATATATATTATTATCTGTGCATTTAATATATTTTTCAAGGTTAAATGATTAGTACTGATCCAGGGATAAAAGCCTTAACATTATAGTAGTTTACAAAATACTCGATTAAAGGGCACCAAATTATACAAGACTGAGGTGTACTCTGATTATCCTTCGCTGTTTGCTGATTGCTCCAAATGTCAAACGCATGTTTCCGCTTGATAACTTTGAGTAAAACTGAACTTTGGTTTTGTTTTCGGTAATTGTCAAGGCCTTTTTCTTCCACTGCTTCATTATTCAAACTATCAATAAGCCATGCATAGCCCGTGACTGTATTTATTTACCAATCGAATGATGAATTGTGTTACTACTCAATTGTGTTGTATACTATGCGATGCAAACAATGCGGCAACAATAATTAGACTAAATATTATCTGTCGAGCGGCTTACTTTAACTCAGCTTGATGTAGCAACAACCGATTGTGAGCTTACATAAAGGCTGAAAAATTGACCTAATATTGGAAAACTCGAGACTTTTCCTCGCTTGACGACGAGCCTGCTCTAATATGCATCCTGGAAACCATAAAAAACTACGGAGGAAGCATAGACGTTCAAACTGCCCAACAGTGAGGAACTGGTTGCGAACTTCACGCCATGTAACACCAACTCAATAGCCGTCAAGTACTAGCCAAACATTATAGTGAGAAATATAACATCAAAACAGGGTCCGACGTTTATTATGCCAAGCTTGGAATCTAATTCGTGCCAGTTTAGTCGCCGTACCAAGGTGAATAAATTTAAAAGCGATAAGGGATGCACACTAGTCAAGAGATCACAACTGTCTTACGATAGTAAATAAGCATTCACCGGAAGATCTTGTACAATGCTGGACGCCTCTAATGTGCAAGGAACTGAATGACCCGTAGCGCTTATTTTCTAATACGATGTATTGTCGTTTTGAGCCTTTGCAAATGCTCAAAGATGAATTGAACCTTTCCGCATCTGTTGGATGCGGGGTTTACACCACCCGTATAACTTGCTGGCTTTATCAGTCTAAAGAGGCAGATGCACTCGCAGTCGTCCTATCTTCTTCCTTCTTTTTGTTCACAAGCATCCATTACATCAGGGCATGTGAGCTCGATGAGCAGATTATTTGCGCAAGAACGCAAGCAACATAGACATATGTATACTTGGCATTATGAGGCCAAAGCGGGGAAGCTTGAAGCTTGCACCTTCTGAAGTGAAGCAAAGAAAAAAACTTTTTTTTAGAATGAAGGAGGGACCAGGCAACCTCAGGCCCTAATAGCCAGGTGCGCGTGGCGGTTTTGCCGTCTTACTCGGTAGACCGAGCTAAAAGCTGGGTATTTTTTTCATGATGCTACTTGTCTTGTTCTATATCAACGCGTACAGAAGCTATGAGGAGCAACGTTTCTTTCCATCACCTAGAGTTTCTTACCTGCAAGCATGGTTGGCAAAAGCCTGTAGATAAATTCATAAACAAAGAAGCTAACGACTTCTTTTACCAGACGCTGCATATTTAATGAGCTAATGTGACTCTTTTAGTTTTGAGATTCTTTGGTGTGCCGCTGATTTTCAACGCCGGCGAACGATTGCAGACAACCAAAGTTAATTGGCTAATGCTATCAGAGAGAGCAATGATTTTAAGTCAGTTATGGCTCGCCAAATTAGTGGTTTGGAAATAGCTTCGGCTTTGAAACTGAAGGATTTCGACAACACAGAGTCACTTCTTGTCTTTAATAAGAATAGCTTTACATGATCCTGAGCGTGGCGCGCCTTAAGAAACACAGTCCCGAGATCTTTTAAGTGATTAATGCCATAGGTGCCAGCCACTCAATCCTGCGCAGCAGAGCTTCGGTGAGTCGCGTTCTCATCTTTGTTGCGCGTATGGCTTCTTTGTCAGAGGGTGTAAAAAGATATATACTCGTGCGAATGTGCAAGATGAAGTGACAAATACCTTCACGACGGAAAGGTCACATTTCAATATTTGTTGGTGGGTAATCAAGTGTCGCTGGCGGCATCCACTTCCAACGATGAAAAATTATAGCTTCAAAGGTGAGGTAATATAGCGTGATCGACCGTAGGCAAATCTTTTTAAGCTAGTGACATGCACTCGCAAGACCCATTGAGTTCAACCTGTGTTTTGCAGCCACCAGCAGCAAAAAATAAGCTTTGCAAACCGTCGGCATAGATTCTTGAAGCACATAAGGTCACAAAGGCTTGTTATGGATCGCTAACACAATAAAACAAATTTTCTCAAGCAGGAAGATCAAATGACATAGTTTGTATTCGAGGTCCACAGGTGCGCAACGCAACACCACATATATGAGAAAAAAACATATTTTTTAGAGAGAATAATGGAAAATCGGTAAAAAATCGATTTTTGAGTCGCACAAACTACTCAATAATTGGCAAAAATGACATTTATTGAGAGCTTTAGCGATCGCTGTACCACTGCAAATATGCTATAATTCGAGACACTTCCAAAACTGTCTGCGCCACTGAACCTTAAAGGTGCTAAATTCTTGGCTGAACAATAAAGGCAGAAATATTTCTTAGATGACATTTTTTAAGATGAGAGCATCTCTTTAGTCAATGGATACATACTCCGCTTCGACCGAAAATGTGAATTGGATTGTCCTTATAGGTTATGTGCGACGCCCGATAGCTCATACATCATAAAGGGTCTCTATTAATAAGAAATATCCGATGTGGTATCTTAGAATCGACCGTGGATAAGCTGTGCCAAAGAAGAAGAACGCTAACTAATGTCGTTTTCGGCAAAAAGGCAAAGCATTGATATCGAAATCTCAGAGATCATCACTGGCTTAACAAGTACGTAGTCAAATAACTGAATTTAGTTGATGGTATATCATTAAAATCAAGTGAGCGAGTAAGCACACCTAGCAGTATTATATAATAGCGATTATAAATGCCGATTGCAAAGCCTTCGACCATTATGGATTTCTGCCCGGAAATACTCAAGCGACATTTTCATCCATATCCGCTTCGAAGGAGATGAGTCAACTATGGAGGTCCGTTTAGCCCAATTGGCGTAAAATTGTGACGATACGACAACGATAAAAGTTATGCCACGATTGACAGAGCGTCTCGAGGCGGATGGACGGCTGCATCGCTAAAAAACACTTTTACGTTTTTGCCGCAGGCCACCAGTGTAGCCACACACCCTTAATTTAGTCGAAAGATTAAAGCACTCGGCCTCCAGTTGTTGCATCTGGTAAAGTGATAAGCTCGAAGGTGTAGGTGCACCTTCCTTCCGTGACTTAAGCCTCAAAGGAGCAATTATAGTCACAAATTTATCATGCCGAGTCCTAAACACGCAATTTTCCAAGCTTTAACGAAGCAAAATCCCGTAACTGCATTTGCTCAGTACTATAACACTTCGTTCCCTGCCGATTTAGTTGATTGACACGACAAGCAAACTGTTTTTATCTAAACTGTCGCGCAATAAATGCATACTTTCTAAGACAATGTTCAAGCGGGTTGGCATCTTGAGAGGTTGGTCACATGATAGAGCCTTTCGATTGGCTTGACTAGAAGCGGAACGGTAGACTTAACTTTCCCTAAGTGGTAGAATAGCAACAATAACATTTCCTAACACGTAACGCGTGTTGCAAACCGTCCAGATTGCTTCTTGTAAAATTAGAAAAATTCGCGTGTTCAAGATAGATTTATGATTACAATAAATTGATTTTCTAAGGCTTTAGTCATTGTAGGAATGTAATACTGGCGCGCCCATACTTTTGAGCTCAGCATTTTATCGCTAGCAATAGCCGAAGGCTGAATGCTGTAATTTTATTGAATTTAGGGACGTATATGGCCATACCGAACGAGGGGTGCGTTGCCCCTTATTAATCTTTTCTAATGACTTGAGCATTCACCGACAGATTCCGCGAATATTGCTCGGTAATTTTAGCCATTTGTGATGAGTTTGTTTAATAGGACGATTTGCCTGTCTAGTTATTAGTATACTATTCTTGTATACTAGAACATTTCTTGTGGCTGTAAAAGAAACATATCTCTCGTATTCACGATTATCAAATCCATAATTATGATACGACGTAGACAAACTCCTCTCGACTCTGGGCACAGCTAGCGGAGCAGCTGTAAACAATAAGACTGAGCCAGTCCATGCCTCCAAGAGGTGCCACTGCTCGAGGTGCGTCAGATACAGCAGTGCCTGATTCAAACGTATGCCGCTGATCGTCGGCTAATATATACTGATCCACATGTAAGAAATAGTTGATTGCAGGAGTTAATTGCATTTCAAACAATCGCTCTTCGCCACAGCCAGAGCAAAACGGGACTTTTAAATTTTGAGGAATCACCACAGGCCAAAGCGGTTCGCCGCCGTAGTCATAGCGAAGGCATTGCATCGGACATCGATTAATGCGTTCTTGAAAACGCAATAGATGCCGCTGCTTTGCTGGCGTTTTTTCGTAAGATTCGCGCTGACAAACTCTACTAGACTGTACTTCTTCTCCTTTCATCTTGGTATCCGTAAGTACGGACCGCAAAATTCCAACGTCAGCCGACTTCTCCTCTTCTTCTTGCTTAATGTATTGTTCAAGAAGACGGTTTTCGTGAGCAAAGTCGTGTTTGGCTTTGTAGTCTTCAAATGGTTCTTCAATAACTTCAATTAACAGAGCCGGAAAGACATTTCGCTTGCCACCAAGAACAGACTCTTTTTCAACTTCCTTTTTTTTTAACGCCATGTTCGGCTTTTTTGTCGCTCCTTTGGTCTTCATTGCATCATTTCGTTGTTGCAAAAGCATCTCTAGATCCACAAGATCATTTGTTGGATCTGGTGCCGTAGCATCATCTTCATCATCACTCCAATTGCTATTATCGCTGTCTGAACTCCAACCATTTTTCATCGAATCAACTTGTTTAAAACGCGTTTCAGCTTTTGCATCAGTCGATGTATTTTTTACAGTATCGATTTGGTCACGCAACACTCGCCAACTGCCGGGATTTTTCGTACACGCCACCGAGTTGCATCCAAAAACATACAACGTCCGATCCGTCTCCACTGGAGCATACACTTGTGCCAGTAAGAACAGATCCCTGTTGCATTTACTACACGTCAAACCGTCGGCCTCTAGTGGTGGCTCTGAATACCAAGCCTACGCAACGAATTATATTAGAGATTCTGTCAATGTCGGTAAAATACTTTCTTTAATATAAATTGCATTGTACTGGTGTTCCTCCTGCCTTGCACACATAGGGTGAGCTGTCATCTACACTCTGTCGCTCTTGAATCGTGCCTAATAGTACAACGCGCTTCTCGTCCATTGTTTCCTTTTTGTCTTCGATGAATATCGTACTTAATCGGACATACCGAAGCTCGCTGAGTGGCTGAAAGTCGCTACTTTCCTATCCTCACACCACGAGCACCATGAGCGACAAGGAGATCCCGTCTGAGTACCGCATTTCCGAGAAGTGGGATAAGTGCCTTGAGAACTTCGCTCTCTACTTTGGTGCCGGCCTTGTGGCTGGAGGTGTCACGTCAATTGTATTATCGCGTACGTCCTCTCCGTATCAAGAAGCCCTTACTTCTTCAATTACACTTTTTGTGGTTGTTTATAGGATCTGGAGCCGGTCGTGGACTAATAACGGGCTTTGGTGCGGGTTCAGGTGCTGGATCAAGCTGGATGACGTGCCAGATGGCATTTGCTGGTGACGCTAGCTCACAAGCAGCTCTGGACAAGGCGGATAAGGCCGTGGAAGACTTGAAGGAGAAGCTTTCGAGCTCTAACTAGACGTCTAATTAAGTCAGCGCTGTCGTTTTTAAAGTGTTGTATTGACGTCAAAGCGCTGAAGTTTTTAAGATCCAAAACAGAAAATCAGATCTTTAGTTTACTCGAAACGAAGAGAAAACCACAAAAAAACAGTAATACAATGAAGATGATACGATTGTTGCTACTTCGCTGGTCACATTTCAAAAAGGGACTATGCAGAGTGTTCAATTTTGACTTCTGACCTAAACTAGTTTCTGCTTTGACAGGTTCGCAACTTCTAGCTCGAGTGACTCGTCTGCACTATGTGAACATTGACATTGAGGAAGTGACTTAGTCATCTCTGATGAACTTGCGTATACTATTCATCACTATTGACTTACAAAGTAAAATTTCCGGGTGAAACCGTTTGATGTAACGCACAGATTAAAAAAAAGAGCGCTTCGTAATCCAAAATTCACTTACATTTAGGCTTCAGAAGATAGCTCATAGACAAAAAAGCTATCTAATGGTGTCGCAATTCGATTAATTTGATACCATACCGATTGCTTCTTTAAATGGCGTGATCGTCTTTTTAAGCGCTATTAGTATGCAATGTACCTCACTGGAGAAAATTTAAACGGTGGGCCCCCATCTGTGTTCAACGAATTATATGTGTTTAATAGAGTACTTCGGATTTGTCTTGTTTGACTTTAGCTTCGTACATTGCGTGATCGCATTTTGGTGTGACGTATGCACTAAATTTTCTGTAGAATATTCGACATGTACTTCACTTTGACAATTGTCGAGCAGACAGCTACTTGGCTGAATTTCTTCTCAATCACTCGTCGTGTATTATCGAACGTGCCTTTTCTTTCTACTAGCTGGTAGTACATCTTCTAAAAGCTGTTAACTCTATGATTAATGATGTTACCCAAATTGGAATTCAGGTTGTTCTTTGTACTTTCGATATATATAGAGCCCCCCCCATTAATTATTACTCTAGCAAATAACAGCTCACTTTAATTCATGCATTTGTCGTAATAGCAACACGACCATAGAATGAGTCGCACATGACATTTTTTATGATTATTTCAGCTTGATACGATTGTAGTGTACTAGTTATCGTTGCCGTATTGCAGTTTTGACTTCATTCATACACAGCAAGGATTACCAAGACTTTCGTCGAAATAAACGATTTATAATGCAATACTAGATGCCTTCCTAATTAACGTGCACCCGTAGTTAAGCCTTTCAGCAGCATATCAATCGTATTACACAGAAACGAACGATCCGTCCCTTATTTACTCACTTGGGCCAGGTAGCCGAAGAGAGTTAAATGCATGTTACAATGTCCATTGTATGCCAACTTAATTTATAGTGGGGTGTTTCTCTATGAAGAATTACCGCAGTAAATAACCAAACGATCAGGCGACAACATGTCTTATAGTTACGTTGCCACATTCACATAGACCCATATAAATGATTGGTGAGAAAGGGCCATTCTCCACGCCACTCTGATTTTACATAGCCATTAAATTTACGATGACATCAATCTTCGACAGTTCTGTTAAAGGACCTTCTTTCTTAATAAGCATACTTAAAAGCAAATTTTTCTGTGCCAAAGTTTCACTTATCCACATTGGCGAAAAAATTATTTTTGCGCTCGCACTCGAGTACCGCTCGCAAGATAACTGTGACTGGCTATTACTGATAGCAGCTTTAGTGATAAAAGCTGGCGTTCCGAAAAAGTATTATAGAGCCGTGGCCAGCTAACAGTCTGTTCATATTGATACCGGTCTGAAAATTGCTTCATCATGTTCGCCCTGCCCGCGCCTCAGCCTCGTAAGACGATAAATTTCCTCCGCGACATTTCCACATTATAGCTCTTGTCAGGCCAAGTTCAAGAAATCAAGGTAAGGGTGCTCGTGGCCACATAGTGAGATGCGAGTCATCCCGTGACTATTGGTACGAGCCACATTGTGGCAAATACTAGATTACAAAGGGTTGTCTTTCAGCACGAACGTAACGTTCAGTGGCTAGTTTGTGTGGTTGAACGTTAATGTAATAATAACATCCGGAACTTCTGTGATTTATTACTTTTTACTTCTGGTAAATTTCCGTCCTGCCCTAAAAAACACGGAGAACGACTTTCAGATACGTTACCCACTTTTGATCTACATTTAATACGATTGAGCTGTTTTCTCTGGCTTCGTTGTATAGAAAAATGAAAGAATCGTACCCCTTCATCAATATCACTGAGCTCCTAATAAGACGTAACAAGGAGCTCAACAAGCTGCAGAAAGACTTGTGGTTATCAACAGTAAAGCAGCCGAAGCTTGTTTAACTTATCCGGAACGTAGTTTTGGATTGTAAGGAATCAAGTGCCTGTGATTTAGCGCACGACATCACTGAATACTAAAGCACCGCGTTCAGCAAACACAAGAGCTTTTGAGAAGTTCATTAGATTACTACCCATTTGTACAAAAAGCATAGACTATGGAACAAAATTTAATTAGATTTGTTATCTTTCTGAGGGCTTTAAATGGTTCTGGTACATTATACAAAGAGCACTGAGAATTCCAAAAAGTATGACCCAACAAAGAGGCCGTACGAATGAGCGCTCATTTCCCAACCCAAGACCTCGTCAACAGAGCCAAACAAGTGCTCTCAGCTAGATTGAAGGTTTAAGACCAAAATTGCGCTTAATTTCACAAGCGCTGACTTTGCAAAATGCGGCAAGTGCCAAAGACCGAGCGAAATCAACCGCTTAGGCTATTGTGACTCCATCTGCAGCGACAAGACAAGCCACACACTGTCCGTGCAGCAACCACTGTTGTATCTCACTTTGCAGCACCAGCGATAACAAGCCCAGGTGCGAGATGAACTGCAAGCCTAAATGCAAGAGGCTACAAGTTTTTCGTTTTATTAATAGGCGAGCAGTCTATGAAGGAAGGTTTGGCAAAGCCATTGAAACGTGGATCTTTGCAATGGGTCAGTACTACGCCAACACGCATCACTTGACAACGACAGAGTCCGCAGATTTGTGATGCTTGTCTGAAGTGTTTTGGCAGCTCCTTGCTAGATTGGTACCGTATCTGTATCGCCGACTGCGAGCACATGAACGTGCACAGGACATGGAGAAGGCTTGAAACTCAATTGCGCACACGATATAGGCCTAACGATGTCAAGTATGATCTTCGAGAGCGGATAATTAACATGGAGCAGAAGGAATCTATGCATGGGTATGCCTCTAAATTTCAGGTCTTGATGTCCCTAACTAAGTGAACTGGAAAATAAGTTCTTTTTCTAGATGGGATTACGGAAGGAAACCTCAGAAAGATCAGTGAAAAAGAGCCAGATTTTTCAGGAGGCCATTTAAGTTGCCTCCAGCTTTAAAAGTGCCTATTACTTGGGTATACCAATCGTATATTGACCGAGTCGTTTAATACGATACCTACAGATTTACTTATCGTGCGAGACAGTCACGACCTTAAAAGAAAAGCGTTTGAAAAGAGGAAGGTTAAGAACAACAGCTGACCAAATCGGCAACATGAAACAATTGTGACGTTGTCGGCCACAAATCGCCGCAATCTACCGCTCTTGAACGTAAGGAAGCGAATCGTTGTATCAGAGAATAATCATATGCTATCGTCAAAGCAGAAGCTCAAGCTTTTAAAGACGTTAGTCAAGAGAGACCCGTCACTATATTTATCAACAATGGATGTTGTCTTAGCGGTTTATCCAAAGACTTGGTGAAGGAATTTAAGATTGAAGTAATTAACGGTGAGATGATGCAAGTCGACCTTGATTACATTGAGATTCGTCACCGTCCCCGACAAACGGTGCACATGAACTTGCAGATATTTGGTTTTCGTACAATGTCGAACAGCTCCAAGTCATGCCTGTTCGTAAAAATAAGGATTTTATCATTGGGATGATGCGGCTTCGTGAGCAAAATTTCAAATATCAACTGAACTACAGGGCGCTTGTCTCTTTGCATCAAAGAGGAGCACCACGCGGCAATTCGTTTGATACCGCATAATTTACGTCCGTCCAGACAGCCTGCTGGACAATACAAGGCTCGGATAAATCAAAGCCGCGAGATTTCCGATTTATATCGGCAACAAGGCTTAAGGAATGACGCCGCTAATTTCTCACTAGTTTCTGAGAATGTTGTGTCACGACAGGAATATGAAGCTGTCTTCATCGTCAGCCCGCATGATTCTGGAAAAGGCTTAGTCGTGCGAATACGTTCAAGAAGCAAAGAAAATCAATCATAAATGTTATCAAGACTATAGATGGCATATATTATAGACAATGTTGACGCACCCAACAATTATGTGGGGTTGCATAACAGATATTGAGACCAAATCAAGTGCTGTCCCGGCTCCGTAGTTTACAATAGAACGAGGGCAGGTGGCCAGAAGGCAGCTAGTATTATACATATATATGGTCTTTTGACGATATGTACTTAAAACTTGTGCAGCTTAAAAAAGGTTGTTGGGTCTTCAGCTTTTCTCTAAGATAAGCGACTTAAGACGCGACTCAGACTGCTCGCGTCAAGATGCGCGACGGTTTGAAGCTTATACAAAGCAGTTCAGCTTCTCTACAAAGACCTCTAAATTCCGGGCCAATATCAAAAGAGCCGCAACTTGAGGGTCAGAATAGACCTTGAGAACTTTTTGTGCATACAATTAGTCAAGACAAACAAGTTGCATTTTTATGGGAAAGACCTGAAGCCGAATGGGGAGTATCGAAGGAAAAGGAGCGTCAATTACCTAAAACAAATTGGAAATTGATATTAGTTGGAGAACTCGTACGACTTATTTTCTTGCTACAGCCTAACTAGTTGCCCTCAGCCATCCATTGCAACCATTTAGAAGGCTGTAATTCTTCTTTACTTCATCTGACTCACTATACAATTTAGATCTCTTTTGGTCAATAAACTCTTTTCGGTTTTAACGATTATGGCCGGTCGTACTCTGGCAACAGCCGTGATCTGAGAATCCGCACATCAACAATACTGTGCAATTGAGCGGCTAAATTGATCCTCACTGCGAAGGAAAGTAACTTCTCGATGCAGCTTGTAGGCCCCAGGCTAGGACGTGAGGCGGACGAACAAAGAAGAGAGCCTTTGATTCATAAGATCAAAAGAGCTAGTCCCTTATTAAGCGCTGTCTGGCATCACTCGCGAAAATCCACCAAGGTCAACCTCGAAATAAAATTTTAGCCAGCACACCTAGTCGCGCATGAGATGCTGTTAATGAGCAAAGTCGAGGCGGGAGCGGAAGCGATTTCATCAGGATCTCCTCAATCGCCAAAGCCATTGAAGCTTTGCGTAATGAGGCCGAGAGACTCTTGGAAATGCTAGATTTTTCTTGTGAAGTGGCGTGACTTTATTGAACCACACAAAAAGCGAAAGTTACTGCCCCATCCCCGATACGACTGCCCGGAAGTTTTTGCGACCCAAACTAGTAGCAAAAAGCACTTTGTAGGTGTGTCATATATATTAGATCGTGCGTTGGGTTTCAGTGATACCTGCGCTCTAAGCTTTACATTCCAGGACCTAGATTAGAATCAAGCAAACCCAAGAACCTCGAGGTGAGTTAGGTGTGATTCACCAGGCAAGGTTAAGCTGATGGACGTATAGTTTATTTCCCAGAGGAGTAAGGTTCTGGGCTGCGACACTTTGAAGATCTACCTAATCCAAGATTAGGTTCTTTTTGAAGTGTGATGGTGACAAAGCTGGGGAGTACTCCAGGGTATTTCGTGAACCAGTCACCCTTGTATTCAGAATTCATACAATGCGAAAGATTCTAAACATGCGGTTTTCGGGTCAAATGCGTAACTGCCATAAAATTGTGTCGAAAGAAGGATCCAATTCTTGACCGAATGAGATTGTTTGATGCCACGCGAGAAGTGGCATCCTTGAATCCATATGTCGCGCGAAGTATAAGAGAGTGTTTCCCGGTGCCATGGCCTGCACCGGCCGTCCATGAAGTAAGCATTCTTTTCTTTAACAATCTGCTGACCAAAATTTAGATAAAAATCTCTCACCCAGCGACGGCTCGCAATGCCACCAGATAGTGGGTTAATCACAAAACCTCTGCCTTACTTGCTAGCGATTTCGTCCGCTACACCAGCCCGAGAAATGCACAGATGGTGGTTGTCTTTGACTTCTTTCATTTCTTCCTAGACCAGGCTTTTGTGCAATGTCAATTCAAGTGGAGTTTCGGTCTCGGGGGCCATAAACTTCTTTACTTTTTCTTGGAAAGCCTTTCTCGTGGCTGGTGAGTCGAATGTCAATCATAAAAGCTATAATGGCTTACTGCGGGTGTTAGGACACCCATTAAGCGGTGCAGTTTTAACCACCGACCAAGGGAGGAGACCATTGCGAAGATAAGCAGCTTACTCAAAAAGATTGGGAATCCCGCACTAAGACACACAGCAATCGATTCAACTGCTAACCTCATAGGAACATAAACAAGTGAGTCCTTCGTTTCTTAGAAGGTTGGATTCTTAACATAAAATGCCGCGGCCTGACCACTATGATTGATCCTTAGAGCAGTCTCGAGCGCGTATACTCGGTCGAGTAGGATCTGCAGCTCTTGTGTTTAGCGAAAGCAGAAGCAGCAATTCTTGACAATTATTTCTAGCGGTACTACTATCTGGAGTGCGTCGTAGCATAGGCGCTTTAACGAGCACGATAAACTTCATGTAAACTCCTGCTTTTCCGGCCATGATAAAGTCGCTGGATCTAGCTTTGGTAAGCTTGCTAAAAGAATTGCAATTTGGAATCATAAGCAGCGGAGAATAATGACGCTTCAATCTAACATAAAAAGTAGCGCCATGTGATATGAAAGGGGTGTTTTGCTTTGCATTCAAATTTTGCAAAAATTTCGATCACACGTGCAGGAATAACATCATCGGTAGCTCATCGTCCTCTCTGGCACTTAAACTCCTACACAATTCCAAAACACAGATGGCACTTTTTGTTTTCACTTTGTTTTACATGGTATCAATATTTACTCGCATAGATACTGTCATTGATTTTGGTAAAAGTGACGCGCCGCGCCTGTACATAAAAAAGTTTACGATCTCAAAGAAACTATTAAGTACGAGCACGCTTCGACACAGTCAATTTTTTGGTGAATTTGAAAGGTTTTTACGCTTTGCAGGAAACAAATGTTTGGCCACCACAAGGGAAAAAATGAAACATAATGACAAAGAAAGCATGCTTTGTGATGGAGGTAAGTTTAGGTAAAAAAAGCATTTTTTTCGCAAAAGTAATGCTTTTCCGGTACCAAGTAGACGATGAAGCTCAAATTTGTTTTCGGACAAACTGCTTTGTGGAAGCATTTCGTAAGTGCATCCCATGATAGATGCAGAAGTCGTGTCTTATTCTTTTAAAGTATAGAGACGGCACAGAATAAGTGATAGACCTTCATCATCAGCACGTGATTCTTGCTTTTATTGGGTAAGAGATTCTTTCTAATCAATCACCACATCATATTTGATCCGAGATCACAATGATCACTCGCTCTATCAGCCAGAACAACCTTTAAGCCTTCTCCAATTAGCCACACGCCGTCTGTCTCCTCCGTCATAAAATTAGGTGCAGCATTTTGGCATCGCTTTGATTGCTTTACGTTTTTCAGTGTCTATCAATAATTCATCGTTCACATCTACCTTTATCTTCGCATTTTTCGAAAATATTCTTTGCTTATCGAGGGTGAATGTGATTGCATCTTCGCCCTGCTAACTATACTAAATCGACCTCTTGTCAAGTCAAATAATCGGTTTCGTACAGATGCTGGTCTGAAATGAAAAAATGAGAGTGAGTATTCTACGAGCCTCTTCTTTACTTATCCCTCAAGCTTCTGTGCTTTAAAAAGCAGCGCCCCTTCAGCATATCTAATCGCATTTACATATTTGGGTGCAAATCGATAGATGCGTAAGTTGGTACTATTAAGTGCAAACTTGACATATAAAGCTTTTCAATGAACGAATGTGGCACATACTACGCAGTGTGTCCTATAGTAAGCGGTGATACTTTCGATTTTACCATCTGTCTTGCTAATATATCGGCAAATAGGTTTTCAATATTTAGATGAGAATTTGCCGAATTGCATTGATAAGCCGCAAATTTAAAATTAACGTCATCGTTTGCGGAAAGTCATTGCATTTATAAACAACCTTGCTTTGTTTTGCAGTTTTACTGGCTGGAACAGGTGCCAAATACAGGTGCAACACAAATACTATTCTGCCCAAGTTGTCGCCAATCTGCTGTGAGCCAAAGACAAAGGCGAGGGTAACAAATTTCCGTGAGTCCGCCGGTGTTGGTAGGACATGTAAAGAATCTGATACATAAGCCGCAGATCTTGCTCTGTAGACAAACTCACAGGACTTCATATACTTGGTCACCCGCTTGAAAATGTAGAATCACTTGCATGTTGTATATACCATAAAAAACTTTTTCGAGGAGCTCTGTTGATTAAAGCAGAATGAGAAGAGATATTTATTGGAGAGGTCGTACGGCTTTTAAACGTGCTATATCCCAAGTGGCCATGAATTGCTACAATAATAGAAGTTAACGTTCCAACATTTTTTACACATCCTAGATAACTTTTAGCCAATCAGGTCTCTTAATTCCCACTGATAATGGTACATTTGGAGCTTTCTTTCGAATTAATCGCTTTTTCCTATGGATGTCACCGATGCATATAGCCTTCACCGGCAAAACTGCCGGTGACGACGGTTAGGTCACATTCATGGACACAGGATAGTGCATGATTGAACGATTGTAATAGTCGTTCAGTGTGTTTGAAGCCATTTAAGCGTCAGAGCCGACCGCTTCCTGGTTTGATGTTTGTCTGAGCCCATGTCGTTCAGCCCTACGTCTCAGTCACCGGCACAGGCTTGGCTACCTGCACAAGCGCCAGTCGACACTACTATACCAGCGTCATGAGCATGACAAATCCCAGTAAGAATAGGTCCATATGGATTGCGTTGTTGAGGCGAGTTGGAGGAGACGAGTCCGGTGCGGCTGTTAGCCTTTTAGATATGGTGTGCACGGTAGATGGCAATTTGTGAAGCGAGTATATATATGTATATGAGTTTTTAAGCTTGCAAACTTCCTTGCTATCTCCAAGCCACTCTTTTAGATGCTGGGCTTTCTATACTGGACTCCTTATTCATCCTTGCCTTTCTGCGATTGTCATTGCGCCCACTGTATTGCCCTATAGTCACTGACCATTAATATGATTAAAATCGTGATCTGAATACAAACACGCATTTAGCGATGTAATTCCAGCACCATAACCAAATTCCACCAAAAAGTATCCACGCTATCATAGCAAGCGGCAAAGGCAAGCGAACGAGCTACGGGATTTAACTATCTTCATGCGGGAATACACGCCACTTGGCAAAACGTTCACACCATTTCAATCAAAATTAGACTATATGTAAATGCAGGCATCAAATTTACGGATATATATAATTTGTGTCTTACACAACTAAGCTGAAGCATTGGATCAGAGTGAGTTACTACCTCGCCTAGCTGTACGATGGAGGACGAGAAGCTAATCCGACTCCACGACGTGCTCTCCAAACTACGGCCAGGTGGTAAGAAGGTAGGCACCGGTAGAATTCATGCCAGTCATGACGTTATTCAGGTGGACGATGCCATGTTCAAATTTGCAGGGTGGCTTGGGATTCGCGCCTATGGGTGGTCGAAAAGGATGCAAGCGCTCGGATGGACTGCCGAACAACGGATTGTACTCCATGTTTGTGCGTCAGGGTGAAGGCACGTATCAGCATAAGCACTGGGAAGAACACGAGGAGGACGACGCCAAGGATACGGAAGTGACCGCGAAAGAGGCCAAGAAAGCAAAGAAGAAGAAACGCAAGAAAATTGATAGCAGCGAAATTGATAGCGTTCAGCTATCAAAGAAGGAGAGAAAACGTAACAGAAACGAAAAGAGTAATAAAAAGAAGGCCAAGCGTGCTGCCAAGGAAGCTGCTGCTGCTTTGGACGCTGAAGTCGAGGTTTCGAAAAAAACGAGCAAAAAGCGGAAGCGTGTGCAGGATCAGGACGAGTCAATTGTAGTCAAGGAAAACGACGCGACGGATGAGGAGCCAAGACGCACGTCAAAAAGAGACAAGAAACACACGAAGCATAAAGAGTACGTGGACGCGCCTGTTGTGAATGCATGTACTGATGAGATCTCTGCAAGAAAGAACAAAAAGGAGAAGAAACACAAGAAAAAAAAGGTAAAGCATTCCAAGTAGTATGTCTAGTTTGACACAGATACTTTGGTGTGTGCACATAGAGAAAATCCGCGCAGATCAATTGAAAATAAACAATAGTTTGCAAATCAAGCTCTGTGGTAAAATGGGTTTATTAATCAATCCCTTTTACGTTCTTGTCGTTTGCCTCGGCAGGTGGCGATCTCTAAAAGCATGCTGAGATGCATGACGCGGTCTTCTAAAGTCTTGAGCTGCAAGAATCGGTCAGCGTGAAGCTGAATGACTGTCCAGCCCAACAACTCGAGGTGGCGTGCCTTGAGATCAAGAAATCCAAAACTTTTCGGGTCTTTGTCCTCGTCGCTTGGCTCGAGTGCTTGATAACAGTCGGCCAGATTGACCTCAATTCCAATCTTTTGCCGTGGAGTCGCAACATCGAGATAATAACCGGATCCAGTTGCGTATAACGTTTCGTTCTGGAATCGAAATTCGTTGAGCGCAGTGCAAACAAGGTGGTGCAAGCGGAACGACGAGCTCTTGCTCTTGCTCTGATACGCCGTAAACGCTTGCTTACACTCTAGTTCTAAGGAGTGTATTAACCTGCACTCACTGGGTCGGTTATTCAACTTACAGTCCAAATGAATCTGATAGAGCTTTGACTTGAGTACTTGCAATTTGATTCGCGGGATGCCGAGCTTGTCCAAAAATCCAGCATTCATTTCTCTAAAAGTTCGGCGGAATAACTCCTCATCAAAGCGCTCTACGAACAAAAAGGATCGTGCAAGTGGAATCAGTGAATTGGCTGCTCGATCCTTGGTCTCAGCACTGGTGTTGATGTCATCTATTTCCGCCAGCACCATCTGGCTCACAACTTGCAAAGATTTGCCAACCCATTCTTGTCGGCGACTTTCCCGCGGCAACAAGTAAGCAATCGCCGAGACGACCATGCACGCCTCACGTGAGTCGATCAGTGGCTTTTCAGATTGTACCATGTACAGCAACTGCTCAGCGACTGGTCTGAAACGGGAAAAGATTAGAAGGAGAAAAGGAGTGGGCAACCATTTCAAAGCTGAATGTTAACATACTGCAAGATTGATGTTCGGCCTACACCAAGACGAACCAGAGCACTTGTAAGGTTCATGAGTGCTTTGCCGTTCCTAAAGGCTGCAATACCAAAGTTCACTAGCTTTTCAGATTCATCAATCAGCTTCCAAAACCTGGCAGAGGCAGACTTGGTAAGCACAGCGAGATGTTACTACTTTGAACGTCAATAATGCTTACCGCGTCGTATCCAAAGCATTCGGCTTGACAGACCATTGTGGAAACGAAGCTGGCGATGAAAGTGATAATAGAACATCTTCAGGTGCTTCGGATTGCCTAGATTTATCAATACTATTGACGGCCTATGAAAACATGGTCATTCCGGCACAAGATACATCAGCACACATTGGGTCTAGGCGACTTTGAATGCTTCTTACCAGCAAATTTGCTCGCGTTGCTCGAGTCGACACGATACTTCCTGCACGAACGATTGCTGTTCTGATGTTATAGTGGTTTAAATCCACAATCTACGGTCAAAGCAGAGACACTAGTTAAAGCATTCCTTCACAAACCAAATTTTCAATCCCTCAAGTGCAATTTTCCAACATTTTCATCCACTATGCGTAGCAATTCTTGTAGATCTTTAGCCATGAGCAATTTTCGATTGAGCTGGACATTTTCGGAAGTATAAGTTTGAGTAATATCCACCCTCCGGATTTGCAGCAAATTTTTGAGCATTGGTTGTGTTTCTGCCATCAGAATCAACTCTGACCACATGCCAAAGCTCAAAAGCGAGGATGGATAGCCCGATAGTGATAATAATGGAGATTGGTCGTCTGGCATCTGCACAGCTACACAGGAGGCACTGAATAAAACCTTGTCCGACGTGAACACTCGTGCCAATGTGCCGACGTGAAAATTGCATTTAATGCAAAGCATCTTGTGCTTTTTCCAACTTAATTCGCTTTCATTGACTGACTCCTCTGGAAACAAATTTTTCAACGATTCATCTGTTGCGCTGGATACGTGAATGCCATTTCTCCTTTAAAGGATCAATAGCAAGTTACAAATTGCCATTGCAAAACCAAGATTGTATTGGCGTACCACTTGAAGAAGACCAGATCCTTTGTGTCGCTCAGTGTCGCATTGCACTTGCCGCAAACGAGTCGTGCTGTTGCTCTGTCTGTGTCAGCCGTGTCCTCCATCGCAGCAGATTCGCTGGGTGTGGGATACATGGCACTAAACGTAAAATTTTGCCGAGCTGGAAGCACATGATGAGTCTCAGACAATAGTGGGTGCAATGGTGTGGAAATACTGCGACACCGGAAGAGCTGAGCGCGAATGAATCGCATTAGTCTTGCGGCGGTCAATGGTGGTCAAGTGATGTCGCACAAAGGATGAGGTTGCACGTAGGAGAGGATGTCAAATGTAGTACTTATAATTACGAAATTTGACCAAAAGTTGATCAGTCCTGCAGTGGCAATGGAAGGCATGCGCGAGTTGCTATCGCTGAGCCTACGGGCACCGGAAGTACAGCGCTTGGCCGCCGAAAAGGAGCTTCAGCAGCTTCAAAAAGAGCCGCTGACCGCACCATTTCTTGCTGCACTACTTGAATTGTGCTTGGTGCTCCCAAACGCCGACGGAATGCCGCGCAATCTGGACCAGGTAGCCTCCGAGGACTTGGACGTGCGTTTACTGGCTGTTTTGTGGCTCAAACAATATCTCAAGAGTCAATGGAGGACGTGCAAGACGACGCATTTGCTGTCAGACGAGGAGCGCGCTCATTTACGTGGCGTGTTGCTGTTTGCAGCGCTGCACGAGCCGCAACAGACGGTAGCACTGCACTTATCACTAATTGTCGCGGCTATTGCACGTGCTGACTTTCCAACGCAGTGGAGCTTTCAGACGCTATTTCCACTGATAATAGAGCCACTAAATCGGCAGGACGGGGCTATAAATGTGGTAAGGGAGAGACGGGGTGTGGACGTTTGTTACCGCGTGGTCAAGGAATTGG
This sequence comes from Plasmopara viticola, assembly GCA_001695595.3. Classification (NCBI taxonomy): domain Eukaryota; phylum Oomycota; class Peronosporomycetes; order Peronosporales; family Peronosporaceae; genus Plasmopara; species Plasmopara viticola. The sequence continues at coordinate 118,419 of MBPM02000087.1, forward strand.
CAACGAGGCGCCTTATGCAGCATCGCAAGCAGTTTGCAATGCTGAGCGTCGAGCTACTGCCTCTCCTGCTACAATACTGGTCAGCAACAGCTACGCAGCTGAATGGCTACCTGCAAACACAACAACAAGCGGTTGGACCGACGACAGAGGAGAGAATGACCACGTTATTGACTACCGCTGATATGCAGCAATTACATGTGCTAGTGACGACCACGAAGGTCATTTCGATCATGTTGCTCCAAGCATTTAGAGACTTATCGACACTGCAGAATGGAGAGTTCATGCGCTCGGCCTTGATTGAGTTCTACAACCAGTTAGAGAAACTTGTCGAGTTCCGACATGCATTCAAAGTTTTTTATGAGAAAACAGGTGCCGTCGAATTTCCTACTAACGTAAAAGAAGCGATTGCGACACTGGACAAGTGTATGCACCACATTGCTGCTATTGTAGTGGGAGTACAGCACGCGTATCCTATAGAGTTTCGGGAGTACTTACCGCCGTATCTCACGCTATTCTGGAGCGTATTGAATCTCCTTTCTTCATCCACCTTCACCAATATAGCGTCACCCCAACGACTACAGATTGATGCGCTTCAATTCTTTGTCAATGTATTGGGCTGTCGGTTATACAAGAATGAAAGTCTCTCGTGTCTTGACGGGACAACTAAATTGATTTCCAAGGTCAATACGGCAACTGGAGTTGTCGCATTAACGGACACTATGGTTCTCGATGCGCAAGTGGCAATTCAAAAGTTTTTTACTACAACGGAGAATCGATTTGCGTCTATGCTTAATTTATTATTAATGCACTACATGAAACTAACTCCTGAGGATCTCGATGAGTGGAGGAATGATCCTGAGGCGTATTACGCTCTTATGGAAAGTCTGACAGCAAAAGAGTCAGCGCGTGCCTGTGCGGAAAACCTGTTTCTCACCCTTGTGCAAAATTTTCCAGACCAGACAATTCCAGCTTTGACTTTCATCGTCTCTAGTACGGAGGCGTATCTAGTAGAATTAGGTCGTGGTTTGATACCGAATGCTATTGACGACGTACGAGTTCTCGAAGTGGATGCGATTCTTGTAGCGATTGGGTTGGGCTCTTATGATCTTCACGATTGCTTTGACTTTGAGCCATGGTTTCTATATAACCTGGTACCGATCCTTGTCAACCAAGATGCAGCCGTAGGCTCCTATCGGAGGCTTCCAGTTTTGCGCTTCCGCATCGTTTGGCTTGTAAGCTGCTGGCTTGCCCAGCATTCGGCAAGTGTACGACCGCAACTTTACGATGCTCTCTTGAACCCAAAGGCTTCTTTTTATCAGGCAGGCGCCGATGTTGCGCTGAAGTTGCGCATTATTCAAACGCTGGAGTCTATGATGTACGATTGGGGATTTGAGTACGATGCTTTTGAGCCATTCCTTATGCGGTCGCTCGCGTGTTTGTTTGCTTTCTTTCCACAAGCAGTAGAGTCGGAGAGCAAGTTAAAAGTATTGGGATGTTTGGAAGCGATCGTGCAAGCTTGTGGTTCACACATGGTCGAATACTCTCATCAGATAAATGTGTCGCTTCCTGCAATTTGGTCGAGTGAACGGAACGCAAGTAACTTAGTACGTGGCAAAATTCTTCAGCTGATGACCAAGCTTTTGTCTTGTGTCAAAGATATACCGTCTAATGTCCCCGCTACGGCCGGTAACGTGGAGGCACTGCTGGCTATGAGTGTACAATTGATTCGGTGCGCAACTGATGTCTCGAATATCGATCATGTTTTCTTGATGGAAAATGGACTAGAACTATGGATCAAGACACTTGATGTGTCGACGGTGTACACTGAAGAGCTCCACGTCCTTTTTGGCAATGTATTGCGCTTGATGGAACGTGACTACGAACATGTCTTGCTTGTTGCAAAGTTAATGAAGCACTACTTGCAGTTGGGCAAGATCCAATTCTGGCAGTTGCACCACACCGATGTCTCGAGACTTTTACATTGTGTGTTTGGCAACGTCAAAGCTGAAGCCTCGTTGCAGATTGCCCAAGTAGCAGAAAATGTTGTCGCGACGGTTCCCGTTGATCAAATGGCACAGTTTCTTGTAGTAGTGAAAGCTATGGTGGACTCTTGTATCACCTTTCAGCAAGGAAAGGCCAACCACGAGCCAGACTCAGTCGTGGCTGCTTATCTAAGCGTCATAGCTCGACTGATGGTCGTCAGTTTAGATTTTACGCTGAAGAACTTGCTAATGAATGATAGCGCAGTGCTGATGGTGCTTGTGGATGTGATGCTCAGACTGTTTAACACTATTGGATCGTCTCAATTGACATTGTTTCGGAGAAAAGTGTGGGCGATGGCATTGTGCTCCACCTTGATACTGACAGAGCAATCAGTATTAAAGAGGATTGACCAGATTCTGGAAGTTTGTGCTGAAGTTATCGACAATGAAGAGGAGGAGAGGACACATAAGCAGCTAAACAGTGTCAACAACAAAGATAGTGACAAATTGGGAGCGCTCGATGCTTTTCAAGCTCACTACACAGACCAGCAGCAAAATTTGAGTGAACAAGATGCTCATATCTTAGCTTTTGACTTGAAGAGCTTTGTTTGTGAACGGCTAAACGTGATTGCATCAAAGCTGGGTAACGCAGCTTTTGACCAGATTCTACAAACAGTTGACACGTCCGTGTTGCGCAAATTCTAGGCACTACTCCTTATATTTCTAGAGAAAATCTGAACTTACTAGACTTAAATGATCGTGTATACTTTTACCATTACTGAAAGCTCTATACATTTTAAATACTGTGATAGATGATGCCAATAATAAATTTACAAATAAATTGTTTAAATTAGTTAATTCCATAAAAATTAAATTGTAAGGCGTTTATAAGCTTAGAATTTATCACAAGAATATAGATTAGTTGAATGTCAAGGTATGACTTTAATATATTTAAATCAAGGGGGAAAAAATACAACTAAATGGCTCCTCCAAACATGTAATGATTAAAAAGCAACAAAATATACATAGCAATAAATATTTGAGCCGCGTTATCCTTCCCCCATTTCTGTGATTGGCTAGCTAAATAGACTACTGATTGGCTGAAACTCGGGCTTGGTGTTTAAATATTCGTGACGCCACTTACCTCAATGAGCCTTCTGCTCATAGACAGCAAAGGATCGTGAAGAATCTGAAGGCCCTACCCACAATAGAGTATTGGCCAATCCTGATCAGATTCAAGAACGAGGGAGGCCAGCATCAACACGACGTCTTCCCTCAGAATTCGAGCGCGTGAAGACTGCCGTAGCGCCTTATCGTCGAAGATGCCGTATCTGCAGAGATGCTGGCCATGATTCGCGAACATGCCAATTGCGCGAGCAGACAATGTAACACAGTCACTTCCTCAGCTATTAATATTGTTCAAATCGTTTCGGTAAGCTGGCTTTGCTCAGTATCGTACAATATCTTATAACACTCTTCTGAGATGATCAAAACTGTATCACGATTGGCCATCCCCCGTAGGCATTGTCTTATTTCAAGCTAACCGCATTAAATATTGGTGAAACGATTGATGCTCTAACCGTGATTCAGATTTATGTCAGCACTAGGCTCTACACTTCTCCCTCGCGCATCTCTATACCCGTAAGATACATGTTGAACGTCTGAGCAGTCTTCAAAAGTGAACACTATTCTGTAGCGCGCGGTATATAAATATAATTTTTGTTGTAGATGGGGAAGCGGTAGTGGCGTCACGAAGATTTATGTACCAAGCCCGAATTTAGCCAATCAGTAGTTTATTCAATTAGCCAATCACAACAAAGGGGGATGGATAACGAAATCGGGGGGGATGGATAACGCGGCTCTAAATTTTTTTGCAACAATGGCAAACATATACATGTACAAAATAAAAAAGTAGAAAAGTTATACCTTTAAATAGTAATTTTACCTTATACAATGGAAGTGATGGTAAAGATGCAATGCAAACAGAAAGATGGCGCGGGTTCAAATCCACTTGTTACAAAGTGGCTTAAAGTTGCCGGACAGACCGAACAATGTGGTGTGTTTCGTCTTATGCTGCCAGTTCCATCACCTAATTGTTAAAAATGCGGAAACAATTCAAGTATGTCCAAGTTTAACAACATCGTTGTTGTGTCGGATCGAATTGGGACAAACAAGCCAATGGAGTATGCTATTGAGTTAAACAGTACCAGTGGCACCTGCAAATGCGGTTATGTGAAGAAATTTAATGCTTCACGTCGACACCTCATAGCAGCACGTGCACAATTGTTGTTTAGGGGTATGTGGTCAACCAAAACGTATCTACTTGCCTACGATGAAGCACTCAAAGTGAAGCCATTTGTAACAAAAAGTGAACTGAGCATCTTCAACCAAACCCGTCTAAAAGAAAAGATCGACCCAAAAAGAAGCGAATCAAATCAAAGCATGCTACATTGAAGTCGACGCGCCATAAAGTATACTTTGATGCGGCAGCTGTGGTCAAGTGGGACACAACAAGCGTCGATGCACCAGTAATGCGCAGCATAAAAGTATGTTTTTTTCAGTGAGTTAGGATTTTTTTAATTTTTCAATAGTATTTTACTTCGTAGGTAGATTTTTTTCATTAAAGTCGAAAAGTTGTGATTCAAGGTAAAACGCATAGCACACGAAGCTACCGATTTAAGTAAAATTTTAGTTTTAACAAGACTGCACAACGGATTATTTAAAGCTACTTTATGTAGCAAAATTACATACATTAGTACAGCTCCAACAACCTCAAGAGGAAAGGTAAAAAGCAAACTTTACATTTCTAATTTTTCGAGACAAGAAAGGCTTAAGCCCTCTAAATTATTGTTATTTTTATTGTCTATAAAATAAAGTGTATGTTTAATCTCTCTGGATTATAGAAACAACTTCTTAACATAGATTGGGAATATTTCTTAAAATTTGAAAGACGTCTAATTTAATCGAAATTCCAAAAAAAATATCGACAATGAAAGCTTATAATTAGAGTTAATGAAATAACAGCTCCGATGTTTTTTATGTGTTCAAACATATCCAGGACATTTTTACTAATAATTAACCCAAAAAGTATTAGTTGGTGTAATAATTACATTTGATATTGTAATTTTCGCTACATTTTCAAAAAGCCCTTTCCTTCTATTAATGTAGAGGAACAAAAGATGTTGTTTTATAATTTTATATGGATTTAAACATATGAGTAATTAGACTTCAATTAACTATAGTGACCTATAATTAAATCTCTTAATATTCTTCTTTAAGGATATTATCTCGCTAATGTATAGCTCACATAATCTATAAATATAGATTTATAAGTTAATTAGTGAAATTTCATTCCATCACATCCTAAAGAAAGTGAGCACCTGATAAGGTACTTGTTATCCCAAAGTTACAAGATAATTTCTATGAGGATTTGACAATATATTAGACTATCGAAACTAATTTGATCTAGAGACTATATTTGGTTTCTATATTAAAATATATTTTCCACCAGATGAAGCATGAAAAGACGTATTTGTATCTGTAATGTAATGTACTACGTTATCGCGTTGCCAAGTTATGCACGTGCTAGGCTCAGTCTGGCTAGTCCACGGCATAGAGTGGTGTCCGCATACGTCGGGTCTCGTTCGGCGGGCAGTGCAGCCAGCACCGAAGTCGTGAGGGTCTTCCATCACTTTGTTTAGCTCTGACTTGGTAAGAGCCCAGGTGGCGCCCTGGTGCTGGAGACCGTCGCGTCGAGGGTAAGACTCGTTAGAGACCTGCAGATGCCCGAGAGCACCTGCCCGAAGCGCGAGCATTTACCCCCCGCGCTTGAAAGGAGGGCGTCACCCCAACCTTTTCCGAAGAATTTGTATCTGCTAACAGCATATAGTAAGGATAGGTTTCATACATTATAACGTACTTGATTCTTCACCACTTCGACAAATAAAAACCTACTTTTGGACTCGATAAGATTATCAATTCTATTTAAGGGGGCCATTGACTGGCCAGCGCTTTTTTACCGGGCCACCACCACTCATAATAGCTGAATTGACTGTATTTGAAGGCCTTTGATTGGTCAGATTGGAACGTTTCTAATCCATTACCAAATCACAGTAAGAATTCGTTCCAGCCAGCTGCCAACGATGACGCAACATGCCATTACAAGCGTATCAAAGCCAGCCTTAGCACTAGCTGCCCTCTTGAAAGTGCTTCCGATTCATTATTGGAGGTTCTGGAGGAGCAGGTGTTGACATGTTCGTGCATTGTGACCTGGCAAACCACAATTGCGACAATTGTGACGCCTGGAAGGAGGGCGACATCCACATGCACGAAGCGCGCGTCGTTCTACAGTTTGTTGCGCCAGCAGGCTCCACAGGCCCTGCATCTACTCAGGATCACGTATATGTGCCTGTGGTGGCGCTCTAATGTATTCAACAATCTCTTTTCTTCAACGCCCCCCATTCTAATGCTGGGCTGATACCATCTGCCAAGCTGATGGCAGGTCTGGTAGACCTTGCTGTAGAAAAATCTTCGGTGGCTGAACAAACCACCAATACTTGTTGATGTCATCGATGGAGAGCGGCCGGTGTCGTGCAAAGAAAACATGTATTCCATGTTTGACGTCGACAAGCCTGCTTTGACACAACGCGCATTAGTCCACTGCACACGCTGTATATACTGTTTATACGATACTGGTTCCATCTGTACGTACCTTGACAGAGTCTAATGGGCTAATCGTTATTGTCAACAACATCAAATTGATCTGTAAAACGGCGGAATGCTGTACGTAGACAAGCCCTTGAAATCTTGCCCCTGACATCGTAGACATTTTGCCAAAACGCATGTCAACGGCTGCATGCTCTCTTGCATGATGTTGCTTGATGACAGCTAGCTGTTCATCACAAGCAAGCCTAATTGCGATTGTAGCCGAAACGGATCATCCGTGTGGTATCCAATATACCATTCTAAAGCAGCACGAGCGCTCTTTACACGAGAGGTGGTGACATGACCGTGATACTCTTTATAACGAAGAAAACAGGGCACATTTATTTCTCTTCAACACAGACAGGTGTCTATAATCTATCAGAGGACCTGGGGGAGCTTCACGCATCTGTTCAAACTTTCGATTGTGATTCTTAATCCGGTCTTGGGCAACTAAAATGTTTCAGTCTTTGATAAAGGCCCCCAAGCATCATTGGTGGCATGTAACTCGTGTGGTTGGCAAGAATGTTTCTTAAGATGTGCCAGTGGCAAAGGAGCCCATTTTGACGGCCGGAAAACCATCGTCAATAATGTTCATACGAGCAAACTCTCGATCAGTGACAAAAGTTCATTATCTCGCAATCTATCCGGTGCAGCTTGCACATACCCTAGAGGTATTTTTTTTCCCGTTCTGCCTGCAGAAAAAATTATGTCAATGCATACTTCTTTGTTTTGTATGTATAGTCAAGCAGCCAGACTGTTCCAGTAGCATACTTGCTTACAATCTCTTTGGCCGATGTAGAAAAACGAAAAGGTGTGTCACTATCTATCCCTGGCATGCAACGTATTACTGCGTATCAGCAGTGGCCAGCCCATCTAGTAGCGCTGTGAGGGGTGTCTGTCCTTGTAGCTTTTCAGCGCGATTGGCGTTGCGGATGTTGTTCTGCGCTGTAAGGGATGCATATGCACACGCGATAGGGTCCACTGTAAGTAAATACTCTTTTTGACTTAAAACAAATAAAACGCCAGCGACTGTTGTACTTGATGTACATACTGAATATACTTGAATTTAGATTCCACCTTACATTTTTTTTGGTTATTGCTATACAATCGTTTGCATCACTGTTCTCCATGGATAATATATTTGACGCTATAATTACTTTTCAAGGTAATTGAAAGTCAGCGGTACCGGAGCTATGAACATATTGAACATTTGTTTTGGGCGCAATGACCTGCACATGCCAAAACGCCGAAGTAATACAGCGGGTGCTTATTGCGGCACGTTGTGGGATTTCTCCGACTACTCCACGCTGTATTATTGCGAAAGAACCTGTAGGGCTACTTTGTTGTGGACAATCGCGATGAACTTGCATCAAGCGCACCGCAAGTATACAGGCATCTCTCGTCTTACGCGGCTTCAGCAATTTGACTGTCACTTCAACTTCAACTTCAATTTACCTGCAATATTTCATAAAAATTGTCAAAAGGAGGACTGTATTTTGTTTAAAGTTAAGTTAACATGCTCGACGTGTCTCTCAACGTCTGTAAGTATTACATATATATATATATCAATTTATTTAAAATGAACGTATTTCTAACTAAAGTATTTTTCTTTAAAAAATAATTTATTCGTATTATTAATTCATCAGTAATAAAAAAATGTAAATACCTTCAACATTTAATTGATTTATAAGCACACTCGCTTAATGTAGGGGCGATATGCCTACTTACGAGCTAATCACGACAATGATCAATCACAAAGAATTTGAAACGAATAAAAACTCAGTGAACCAGCCGTTCCTTGAGACCGAGCTTTTAAATCTCTTATGAATTTAGCTTTAAAAGAATGGTGGTGCTCGATGTACAACAGACACCTAATTAAATTTTTCTCCCGCTTTGTATTTTTAGTTTTCTTTTGAGATATCGAAATGGATGTTGTTTAAACCCTACCTTATATTCTCTTTTGGTGCATGAAAGGACTAATAGGTAGAGACCTAGTTATATTGTATCGAATCAGTCTTCCAACAACAAAAATTTGCATACTATGATGCTCTACAATGAGCGATCGTGCACCAAAGATTTTGCACGTCTCCTCTGTGCAAGGTGGTGTGTGATCTCGTCACACATGTAAGCACTTGTACTCATTTCTTATCTACGTTGGTAGAGCATTCTTGAAAGTTTTAGGATGAATATAAATACCTTTCTTCATATGACAAGCGAGTAGTTGCATTGTTAAGTCTCGCTGGCTTAGATGGGCCTAAAGAGGCGGCTGTATACTAAAAAAATCTACTGTAGAGCAGCGAAAACGCGTCGCTGCTATCGAGCTCTATGAGCAAAATCTATGACTGAAGGTTCAGGCAGCGCAGGCACAGGAAGTCTGTTGTATGGAACACGCCGGTGGTACTTATTTGAAGATAAGGAAAGGAAGAGCTTTCTTTTATGGACGAACGAGGTGGCCACGAAGGCGGCCTTCATCGTGGATGGTCGAATGTACATTAGTTTATCGGGATACCGGGCTAAAAGCTGGGCATGCTTACATGTGAAACAACCTCACCAAACTGTTTTGTTTCCTGGGGTGAAAAAGCTAGATGCCGCACTCGTTTGACGTGTTTTGAGGTCTATCTCGATGCCGCACTCGTTTGACGTGTTTTGCGGTCTATCTCAGAGCTCACACTTTCTTGTCTGTAATTGAGAATGGCTTTTGTTTTACTTTAAGGCATGAGTGAGAGAGTTGACGGCTCGTATCATTGTGACACCACTTAGCGTATAAGAGTGCAGGTCGCAAAGATGAGTAAAACTACGGGAACAAAAGGCTGAACACAAGCAGGCTCGATCCTCCTGAATGCTCTGGATGATCAGCTCCTCGTCTTAAAGGATGAAATCAGTCGGTCCACTATCGCAGGATTATTCCTTACGGGCTTAAGTGTTGTCAAACGCAGCATCAGCTCATCCGGCTGTAAAAACATCGGGAAGCTTGTACAATAGAGCACCGACAAATGAGAGCTTGATTCCGCACAAAATTTCGAAGGGTCATGGCAGAAGCCGCGCCTTTAAAGCCAATCAAGCTTTGATCGCTTATACGCCCTGCTTGTGAGGAAATTAGCTCTATACGATGCTTGTGTGACTGATACACACCATTGCAACGTTGTCCCTGAGAGCTCGACATCTTTCAAAGGAGGAAATAGCAGCACTGTGTACATTTACGTGTACGAAGGAATGAGTACGTCTTGTGTCTTGATAGTCCTGTCGCGCCACAAAGTTTTGTGCGTTGGTAAACGGCTGCGGTGAGAATGGTATAACTAATGCGTTAATGGAGACTAATGGCAATGAGTATGTTTTGGTCTGATTGTAAAATAAAACAGCTTTGAACGTTTTGGAGAACACATACTTGACCGTCGATTTTGAGGATATCGAGAGCACAAAGGTGCTTCTTGGATTTATTGCTGGCTAAGAACGCAAAAGCTCATTAAGATATCCGGCCGATCTTGCGCAACAGGATACAAGAGATGTCTGGGTATTGAAGAAGCCGATGTCTCCCTGACGGCAGACGTGTTCTCTTTAAGCGGGTATCCGATTTTTGCTAGCAGCACCGGCTGCCATAAACGCTATCTAAGGTGTGGACAATGGCACCTTTGTGGCGGGAGATTAAGGACTTTGGCTACTTTGTGATACATCATTGTTCGAGCAGACCCCAAAATAAATGTAATGTCTCGGCTTAGTCAACATTACGCTCTTGATTTTTAAGCAAAGTGTTTGGGCCTGAACAACTATCTGGAAAAGCAAAGTTGTGGCTGTGCGGGTCTTGCAAATTCTGTGTTTGACCTTTATAAAAATAACCTTGAGTGGTGGCAGAAGTGCCAGCACAAGAATTCTTTTCGTCGTATGTCAAAAAGACTTCAGTAGGCTACATTTCTGGCTTGTCAGACGACACAAAGCCGATTATTATCGTCTGTGACCTTCCAACTATTACATCGGCTGCGCATTACTGCAGCTTGGTGAGGACAGTCATCTCGTTTCTGTCCAGATAGAAAAGGGCAGTGGCGTCGTTCAAGACAAGGAGCTTCTTGCCACTGGATAAGTTTCGAGTGCGTTTTCTGGACACTGATATATTCGAATGTCTCATTTCCTAGGTTGGCATTCCATGCGCCATACTTGCTCTGAAGAACAATAAATGGCTGTCATTATTTGCAAGATTCAATTTCCGCATCGAAATAAGTCTGACATGATTTAATGGCTCGTTAGCGGGATAGGCCGACTATGGGTTGGCTAGTGTAAGCAAGGAAACCTATTATGACGAACGGATACGTCAGACATACAGAACGAATGCCAATTTGGAGTCTTTGATGCATTTTTTTATGGCAGGCGAAGATGGCAAATTCCTCAACAGCGATCACAAACGTTTTGTACGCCCACCCGAACGCTACGTTCGGTAAACTATAGAAGGTATTTGCTTTTCCGATAAGCTGCCACCAATGGTGACTCTATGAATAGCTTAGTAGATGAAGACTGCTAGAGAGTCAGCGGCTTACGACACGTTTTTTTGTTGTGTCGTGCGCTCATAGAGCCATACTTAATCGCAATGCTTATCGAATCATTGAGCGTGAGTATCGTCGCAAATTAAAACACTTAAAGATCTGTTTGCGTGACACTTGCTGTAGAGAATTTTATATTCGTAGCCAGCCCAATTACCCTAGAATGTACTTATCAATAGCCCTTACTTCTCGGTATTTAGAAGCCGTTGACCCAAAGTGCTTATCGAAATATCATACTTTACTTGCGCACTCTATATAGCAACGCCATTGCAAATTGTAGTGCCCGTACCAGCCAGTACCCGTCCCAACAGCCGGCTCAATGAAGGGATCCTATTTACTACAATCGTGCGAGCACGTCAGCCATGCATCTAAAATTGCTACCGCAACTACCGCAACTATGGCACCATCGGTTTGTTCACCTGTTCCGTACTATTTATAATTCTTGGCGTTGCCTGGTGATATGGCATTGTGCAGATTACGCAGCGAACCATCTGTATTTTTTATACCAACCCATACTAAATTCAAGAGACAACACTCAGCTCCTCCAAGTCTGGCCTATCCGCATCATTTCAATCTTCATTTCGCAGCGGCCCTAACAGATCGTGTCGATCCATCATTTTTGCTTCCACCCTGTCTTAGAGTCGATTGTCGGATTTGAACACTTCTTCTTATACGATGGCCGTTTCGAACGCTAGCATCTGTTCAAGCGCCGCGTTTCAGGCGCTCTCGGGCACGCGTCTCGGTGATAGCCCCATCTTCGTGCGTGCCTTGGTCGAGGGCGACGAAGTTTGCATCGAGTACCAGCTCGACGCTTCGGTCGCTGCTTCGGCGGCGTGGTTTGCTGTCGGTCCGTCGCGAGCCTCCAGTATGGTGAGCAGTCCAGCAGCGAACGTCATGATGTTTTTCAAAGACGACGGCACTCCGACGTCCTATGTGTTAGGTGGCTACATTAGCAGCGACGTGACAGAGGAGAGTACGTCTTCCTTTGTGACTGGCACAGCCAGCAGTACGAATATGAGCTTTAGCTTTCAGCGTACGCTGGCAGCCGCTTCTAGTACGGACGTTGCCATCTCGGCCACGGACGCGACGGATTTTATTTGGGCTTACGGCACATCGTGGCCAATCTCCTCGCACGCGAGCGGTACTAACGGGGCTGCGAGCTTTAATATCGCCGCTGCTGCCACAGCTGGCTCGAGCACCGTCAGTACGACCATCAGTTCGAGCGCGAACGCGCCGTGGTGTGACGACAAGAACTGTCCGGCTATTGTGGGCGGCACTGCCTTTGGTATCATGGCTGTGTGTGGTCTCTTGCTTACATTCGGCCTCAAGTCGTCGCCTCTGGGCAAGCTTCTCTTGCATCGGACGGTAGCTCGACCTCCTGTGAAATTGGTGACGAATGAGCGTGTGGCCATGCCGCATACGTTGGTGTGGCAGGCCGTGGCTGATCTTCACTTTGGCGAGCTGCTCGTGATGCTCATTTTCATTGCTGCTTTGGTTGTACTAATTGTCCTCCTGGACAATGAGGAGACTTACGTCAGGTCGGGGCAAGTGAGTCTTTTGATCCTCATGTTCCTCATTCTGCCAGTCGCGCGCTCACCTTTATGGTCGATACTCTTTGGCAGCTCATTTGAGCGTATTGTCAAGTTTCACCGCTGGCTTGGTCTTGCCCTGACTGTTGCCGTGGTGGTCCACGTCATCCAAGCGAGTGACGTTGTCAGTGTCACGCTGAATGAGAAATTTGGCGAAGTGACGCCAGTATATGGCTTGGTTGCCTTTATCTGCTTCATTGCCATGTTTTTGCTCTCGCTCGAGTACATTCGTCGCCTGTTCTTCGAAGTCTTTTACTACACGCACCGTGTGCTCGCGATCGTTGGTTTTGTCTTTTCGATTCTTCACTCACCCAAGTTAATTGGGCTTGCACTGTGTGTTCCTCTTGGCTTGTACGCACTCGGGGTATTGTACCGTTGGTCGAGCGCTTTCACGAGGTCGTACAAGGTTTCTGCGACCGTCCACTCTAGCTCGAATTCGACTACACTTGTACTAAATTCGACTTCAATATCCGGCAAGATGGCTATGAAAATCAACCCTGGCTCGTACTTCTTTGTGCGTCTTCCTGCCGTCTCGGCAATGCAGTGGCATCCGTTCTCTGCTATCGTCACGCCTGACGGCAAGTCGATTGGCTTTACGATTAAAGCAATGGGGAGCGGCTCGTTTACACGCAAGTTATTGGAAAAAGCGGGTACGCAGTATGAACTTTCGGCCAATTTGTGTGGTCCATTTGGCAAAATGTCTCTGGATGTGGAACATTATGACGCGGTGGTGCTCATTGCTGGAGGCGTTGGTATCACTCCTATGATAAGTCTGATTAATCAGACGCGTCTGTTTCCGAAAGCAATCAATTCATCAAACAAGGGCGCCAAGACAGCCAATTGGTTCGTCTTGTGGTCGGTACGCGAGCCTGAGGACCTTTTGATGATGGACCAGTTCTTGCCATCAAACGCGCAATTGGACTACGCAGCCTCAGCGAGTATTCAAGATCCTGATACAGCTATTTTGGGCAATAACGTGGCAGCTCCGTTCCGCGTCAACTGGATGATTCATGTGTCGAATGCCCGCACCAACGGCGTACTTACGCGTGCGAACGGTGAGACCGTGTCATACTGTGGTGGCCACGCCATTCTTGATGAATTGATCAACACAAGTCGCTTTAGTGGTCGTTAAGTGACAGTTGTCGCGTGCGGCCCACCGACGTTGACAGTCGAAGCTCAGAAACTTGCTCGTGATTGTGGCTATGATTTTCACAAGGAGGTGTTTAACTGGTAAGCAATGCAGCAACGGGTTAAGCAAGCAAAAATGTCCAAAACGATTATTGTGTCACTGAATTCGTCAATTAAAAGTTAGTAAATCACTCAACGTAGTCGAAATCGTCCTTGATTCCAAGCCACTTGTCCACCTTAGAATTGACACCCTACATTAATCGGCAGTCCTTGTTTCAAATCGAATATATATTACCTCTTTGCCCTCGACACCGCGCTTTTGCACCACCCATGACTTGAGCGTGAAGACATTGTCTAGAGCGCACCTTTAGCGTGAGTTCAAGTACAGCCAAGTGCGAGCACTTACCTGTCCATCTGTCAGCGCCTTCTTTCGCCATCCGCACTTTACGTTTAAGCTCACTCAGAATGGCAGGGTCGTTCTCCGATAATTGTTGTACCTTATTGCGCAGCGACTCCACCTTGGCTTTTTGCGCCTCTAGTCGCTGCAGCTTTTGAATACGTTCGTCCTAGTTATAGTATTGATACCCCATGAGTCCCACCATGTAGCCTTTTTATTTGAAAAGAAATCTCAAACCGAGTCGGAGCGCAGCGCGAGCTGCGCTTCAATGTTTTGCTTGACTTTCGCCAGCTTTTCTTGTGTAGCTTGGCGACGTTGCTCCAACTCGTTGAGTTTGCGCTTCCTTGACTGCGCCACTTTGGACGGAAAGGACCAAAAGTAGTTACCCGACCCGATCTGATTGCATTGCAGAACGAATGAGTAAGAAAATCCTTTGCGTGTATACTTTGTGCTTTACAAACAAGACCTTGTCACAGTCAACTAATGCATCGTCAACCAGTGCTTGGTTCACGTCCTTGATTGTTTGCAGCACTATTGTCAAATAAATTGGCATGTTTCATCGTGCACATATTGCAATAATATTTGAAGAGCAACGACTCCAGTCACACGCCACGTACCAACACCAGCTTTAGCGCCAAGCTTTTCCACCTCCTTTAAATTAAACACCTCCTTGGATTCATGGTAGATACTTAGAATGCGCTCGCGTTTCTCCTGTAGTGACACGCCTTTACGAGGCATAGGTAATTTTTAAAGGTGTGGGTTTGCTTAAAAATTAGAAAAAAGGTAATCATTTAATTGCATATCTTTTCTTTAGTAAAGTCGAGTTCGCGCGAAGCTCCGACCAAAAAAGCTGTACGCTCGAGCGTTTCTCGTGTGCGTACCAATAAATCAGATAGCGAACTGTCGTTTTGAATCACTAAGTCTGCCTTTGCTACCTTATCCTGCTCAAAATAGTAGTCAGCAATTCTAGCACCTCTGGCAATATTTGACATACCACGTACATGAAGCTTCATCTGCGATTGAATTCTCTTATTGGCTTCTTCCTGCGTGATTTTATCGCGTTTCATGACGCGTTTGAGCTCGTTCTTTTCGGAGCATGTAACGACGATCGTGGGATAGCAAAAGTACTCGAGCAGCTTCGTCTCAAAAAGCAATGGTGCATCCAAAACCACCAGTCGCTTACGACATACAAGACGATGATACACCAGCTGCTTGAGCATTTCCCAGATAATGTACTTATGCGTCGCGGAATTTAATTTTTTTCGCTGCGAAGGATCACTAAAAATGACAGCTCCAAGCTTTGTACGATCAATAGTCGCGTCGTCTTCATTGAGCACGTCAGTACCAAAGGAGCGCACAATCTCTTTGTACGCGCTACGTCCCGGCATGACCACCTCTCTCGCAACAACATCAGCGTCCACAATCACAGCTCCAGCTTCTGCAAAAGCTTTTGATACCGTAGACTTGCCTGTGCCGATACCTCCCGTGAGCCCTACACCAACAAGTGACGCACCGAGTTTTCGCCCAATTAAGTAGCTGCCCATCACCAATAGACCGGTACGAAGCGACAACTAATTGCATGACAGGGTCAGTCTATTTATTGTCTGTCACAAAATAGTAATTCCTTTTCATACGATCGATGCGAGCGCTATCGGAGCCAGTGTGATTATCCAGCGCTTACGCGATTTTTTCTGCAGCTTTTCTTTTAGCATGCCCAGTGGTATGCCCAGTAATAAACTCAGCAGTGCCAACACGAAAAGCTGCGTGCCTTGCATGACGGCATAAATCACAACTTGAGGATGATTACATCCTACCCAATTACTATAAGCCAATCACAATTCGGCAAACCGATCTAAAGTGTAGTCGAACAAGTAATGTCACCAGCTAAACAGCTGCGCATATCTAGGAAGGAACCTACGACCTTTGCGTCGGTAGCGCTGGCCCCGCTAATTGATTTCTTGGACGTCCGTGAGATGACTGCATTCGTGTGCTCCCATAAGTTGATTGGACGCGAAAAATGCGCCGCGATCTGGTCCTGGCTTGTCAGTCGTACTCACGCATTGCTATTCGACGTGAAGCTGTCGACTCCTTCACATTCTGACAAACTGCAACTTACAGTCGTGATGCCGCTGCTACAGAAATTGCTTGCAGTCGCATCTTGTAGGTACATTGATCTTATACTATGTTTTAAAATAAAAGCCAATCTGTGAGCACGTGTACTCTACAGTCGATTTCGATCTGCAATTTGATGCTACAAACCACGGGAGCGACGTGTACTTAGCGGAGAATGGAAAACGTTATGTGTCGCATTGGGGACCTAATGGAGGCTCTATGTTTGGTGACCGAGTTTGTGTTGCCGGAGCAGCAAGTTACTGGGAGTGTGTGGGTCTTAATGAAGGAAGCTACATTGGCATCGCAGAGGTGGTTATGCAACATCAAGATAAGTTTTGGTGCTTTGGGTTGGATGCTCACCAATTAAAGCAAACACTTTCGCTTCCAACGCCAGCGTGTGACCATATCCCAGCAGTAATGTATTGCGAGGGCGGATTTGTTACGACAGGTTCATTTTGTGGACCCAAGCCGCGACTTCCTGCACAAGTCAACTTTTTAAGTGCTTCTCCTTATAAGGAAAACGATCGAGTTGGTGTGATGGTTGACCTTCTTGCGGGATTTCTGCTCTTTTTGTGGAACGGAGTACCGCAGGGAATCCAAATTCCAATTGATCGGTCGAGGACATACTTGCCTGTGTTTAGTGCTTGTGCATGCTTCAACATGCAGATCATACCCAACGTGCGTCCACCATGGCAACGCATTTACTGCTTTGACCAGGATCACGATACTACATATTTACCACCAAGCACTTGATTATTAATATGCATTCGTGCAAAAATTAATATCGTATACTATTTTGTGCATCACTATCATTTGCGGTATACAAGCTCTTAATAGACCGTAATAATTTATAATCTAAAGTCTGTGTCAAATGGCAACTTGGTTTCAGAAGGAGATCGTGCTCACGGCTCCATGCCGCGGCTTCCACTGTACATTTCCGCTCTACTCAATACACCAAGATGTTGTTGAAGTCTAAGCTGATTTTTGGCCTGTATGTTTGATAGTGGTGACGCGCGAGGTCGAGAAGCAGGTAAATGCCTAGGCTTCGACCCTCAAAGTTTATACCAATAGGCGCACATAATGCTAAACAATTGGTGGCTATGAAGTTGCCAGAATTGTCACGTGTGAAGGTTGGCATGGTCAATCTTTTCATAAAACACACTTCGGCATCGCTAAGTATTAACGAAAACTGCGACCCGGACGTGCGGTGAGAAAAGATCACTCTGGATTGATCGGCCATTGTTTACTTGACTGCTATTGCTTGATGTAGCACGGACATGGAGGGAGCATTTAATCGCATTGTACCAGAGACTTGGAACAAGTAAATTTGTGTTAGATAGCAATGTCAATATCTTCATTTTCTCGAGTAATTTTTGGTTGGTTTAGGGACTTCTTCCGTCACACCGACGAAGGCGACGGTAAGCGGTCTCTACATTTCTTTCAATCTATCCGAGTATGATTACATGACACTTGTAACACGCTGCTCAGACGATATGCCAGGACATGTAAAGTCGACGCTAATTGGGGCTTCTGTGAACATACCCATCACAAATGGCAAGTTGAATCTTGGAACGTGGCAAGGTACGATAAAACATTAAAATTATGCTGCAACTTTTTCACTATTATTGGCCCTTTTGATTGTTTTTTTCTTATGCCTCTTGCTACAGGCATTTACCTGTGTGAGCATCGCAACATTGGCGGTTGGGGCTCTGGACACCAGCGTAAAGTAGTCGTCACCATTCAAGGGTCCACGGTCTAGCTTTCGCGTTATTACCATGGAAATACATGACCTTGCGCAAATTCAAGAAAAGGCACGATTAAAATAGCAGTAATACAGTTGATCGCAATGACATATTTTGTAAAAAAATTATCTTACTTACTTTATTTTGATGTAGCATTTCGTAATGCTAAAAGCACAACGAGTTAATATAGAGGCCCTATAAATAATTATTTTACATGTAATCGACCGACATGCATAAGGACATGTGTTACATGACGCAAGACGGAGCCACATAGCAACTTGCCCAAAGCCAACGTGCTGGAAGATTCGAGACCACCCACTAAATTGTCTTTACACACAATTTTGATGGAATTGTGCGACGAGAGCTGACGTTTAAGACAGGAGCTCTCATTACGGTAATGCAAACTTTAACTCAAACCGGAGATTATGTAGTGAGACAATTATTATAGCGGTCAAGCCAAACTCTTATGACTGAACGCAATCTTCACAGGAAGCTCCAAGACCAGTATGCGCTCATACTGATAATAGTTGGTAGGTGATCCGCTTGATATTCCGTTCGATCATCATCGTAAGCAGTCCCCTACGAGCAGCTTTTGCAGTGCTAATACCTTAATCACGACGACAAACGGATTGAATACTGGGCTTATCCATGATTCTCACACTGTCAATTTTGTTTAACACAATCCAGAGTAGCCTTTTGCTCATGACTCAATGATTTGAAATTTAAAAAAAAAAGATGAAGCTTACGCGTCATTTATCGAGTACGGAACATTTTGAAGTAGGCAATATAAGGCTATGTCAAAATCGCAACAATACGCGTTCAGTATTCATACAATTTTTTTTTTTATTATGACCGACGGACTTAAAAGTACTCATTAAAAACAAGTGTAGATACAAATGTCTAATATATGATGATGAAACGAACCGCTATACAAAGTCGAGCTTTGGGCTTAAAGCTGGCTTTTTCTAAGTTGGGGTTTCAAATTTGGCGGTTTCTGATGCGTGACAGCACCCAAGCGGGATATTTTCCGGTTAAGTTCCAGCATATTCAGACACCGAAAGGGACACCTTTCTGTTTTTATTACAGAGCGGAATATAGTACATCTAGGTAAACAGAAATTAAACAAATATTGTACTGGACAGATCCGTCTCTAAGCTACACTCTATTGCACACGTCTATTCCGGAATAGCAAAAAGTTGTACGGCGGTAGACGCGGTAGACCTTACATTTTTTCCCGCATCCTTCACCTGTGTATGGCGCTATGTAATCCCGTCAAATCTAGTAAAGTCTTCCGCACACACGGGTAGAATACCTGCTTGAGGCCTTGCTAATGTTTCTACTATATAGATAAAGCTATCGGTAGGACGAGCATAAATCATCTGTAACAACTCACTTTATTTGAATGATTTGTTGGCTCCTGCGAGTCCAATGCGATGATTTCATTTACAGCCCTACCTGCTGCTTAGAAGCCGGAACACGTTTGGCCTTCCGGTTTCTAGAATCATGTCTATGCCCGAGGTCAACATGTACCTCCTCTTCTCGATGAACGAAGAAGGCTAATTAAGAGGTCTTGTTTGAGTATGATCATGTTTAACGTGGTGACCGTATTTACACATTCGCAAAAGGCCGGGTCAAACCTGAGCACTTACCCATGCAGCACCTTCATTTAGCGCCATGGTAATGCACACAGATAGTATAAAAACAACGTATGTTTCCACGTTATGCCAGCGTATGCACTTCTGCTTAACGGTAGGCAGAAAAATCATGAGAACAGTCGTTGAATTAAAAAAGCCGCCAGCCTTCATTATTAAAATTTATCCACTTGTCAATTATTCCTAGACCACGTCTCTTGCCAGTGGTCAAACGCTCTTCTGAACGATAATACCATGCATGCTTGAATATTGGACTATAAACAATCGCATATAATAGTGAGATGAAACGGATCCTATCCAAACAAGTCACGGTGACTGTGTCTATCCACGGCCTACAGATATTGATATTGTGATTTATATGAGTCAAAATCTCCCTTTGACAGCCTAAATACCCTTTCTAAGCGTCAAATGCCTTGATTCGCGGTTGGATGCCTTATTTACGATTAATTAATCTCTAAATAAGACATTTAGTCTGTCAAATCGCTAAGATGGCCGTGACGATGAGAGAAGCGATCTTGAGTGCTCTTAAAGAGGCAGTCAAGCAAATTGCAATGCCTTGATTGGGCAGAATCCATTTCAGTTCTAAGCAAGTTGTGCCGAGCAAAACTACATTTACTGACTTATTTATTCGGGTCCATTCCATTTGAGATCAAGCCTTGCCGAGCAAGTCCACATCCGCGGCCTTGGCCGTAGTAACGTTAGACACACGTTTCGTGTCTGTCTTGATTTGGGACAACAAATGATCGCTGACAGACATCAGAATCAGTGAGATTGGGCCGCTCTTCGAGGAATACTTAAGTCTTCATGCTGAGTGTGAGGTAATTACACCCCATGGAAACTTAGAATGAATGAGCTTGACAGTTTATGAAGAAGTAACAAGTTGTTGGTTGTACTAGCGAGTGCAAGATTGTGTAAATTTATTTTAAAGCTTAGCAGACTCTGGTACGTCGCAAAGGTTTGCACACCGACAAATGTTTGTTGTCAATTAATGTCGTTTGGAAGAGGCTTGTAAAGAGAGCGACGGAAGTAGGACAGTCTCAGTGTGACTCAAATAACAAAGCAGCCCTAGACGCTTCGAAGATTTTTTTTTGGCTGAAGCGTTCGAGGCCTTTGCCAGCACAGAGTCAACTATTCTCCATTGTACGGATTAGTATTAATTGATCTTGGGCACATAATGGCTAGAGAAAAAAGCTTTAGCTTTGAATTGTATGACGGAGTAGCACCATAGGTGCAAGCCTACCAATCTCGCGAAACAGGGTTTTGTGGTTCATGTTCTCTGTACAGCTGTGCGTACGATCCTCAAAGATTACCTAGGGCCAAGCTCGATACAGGAGGCATCAAAGACGCCGATAACTCCCCAAATGCCGACTTTAAAAGAATTCTAGTGGGTAGCTAAGCTCTACATGCAGCACTGGCAGACGTAGACATTCAAGATAGCGTTTTTATTGCCGATAGATTGGAAACCTCAACGCCAGCAAGTGATGATTAAAAAAACTCCGCAAACGGTCCACAAGACATTATAAATAATATGAAATTTTACTAGAAAAGGTAACTTAGCTCGGTAAGAACCAAATGCGCTTACTACGACGATTAATTACGCGGGCTTGGTCTGCTGAAAGTTTCCACGCGATAGATATAGCGACGACTATAGGAATGGTACAGAAGTCTTACAAGGGTTACTAGACGCCCCGGTGCTATGTTACCTTTTGGTCATACTATTATTGCAAATGTCACAGACAATTGCCGACAATGTTGAAATTGTTGTTTAAGCAAGCCCCGAGAAAGTGAAAGGTTTTAGTTGAACTTGGCTACTTTTCCAAGATGATCGGAGGTTCTAATCGAATTGATCAGTTGATTAGCTCCAGCACATTGCGAACGCATCGGGTCTCGCGAAGTTCTTGGTCAAATTTGAGCTGACGTGCACAAGAATGCCATTGATAACATACAAAAAAGTCCTCGGCAGGCTCCAATCGTGGCTTTGCAGGACAAATTCCAGCTAATTAAAATCTTTTGCGAAGCTTCCGACTATGATCGGCTACACATCATTGCAACTCGATGAGAACGAACGTGAGCGAGTCATGTCGTCTCGAACCAGTACCGTAAGGAAAACAAAACACGGTGTTTGATCAAAGGCATGAGCGTCCTCTGATGAAGCAGAAGATGCAGAACAGTAATTATTGCACAATGGTGTGTCAAAACAAAGCAGTGACGATTTCGCATGGTGGGAAGATCGAGAAATGCTCTGCTGATTTTTGTTACAATTCGAAAAAGTTATCTAGTATATTTAAAGGCATTGGTGGGCGCCCACCGTGGGGCTCGAACTCACGACCTTCCGTAATTTTTGCTGTGAACATTGCGTAGTCCAATCAAAGTAATCTTTTACTCTCTAAGATCTGTTTAATGTCAATGACGTCTTCGTCACGATGTTTGCTCTAAAATCCTCGTCATCAATTTTGTTCTGACAATCTCGCCTTGTCGAACTGCTTTATCCTTGTACACGCTGATGCTTAGGCGCGGACCGCTACATTTTCCGCTTTTGCCCACGATTCCGTCTAACCGCTCTTGTAGTTTAACATGCTGCGAGCCATCTCCATGACGCCAAGTCGAATCAACAAGTTTGACAGCACCATCTACCGGCACGAAGTTCAACTACGGTAAAGCGTCTTCTTTAAAATTTTCATTTTTAGCTGTATAAGCGTATAGCTTAGCCGAGGCCAGCTTCCGATTTGATATTTCTTGAAGAGCTCTTTCCATTTTTAAAAGAACGAGCGCCAACGGACGCTGAAAGATCTTCATCATAAATTGTAAGAACACAGCTGTGAGATCAGAAAACAATGACGGCACAAAATCATTCTTTGGTTTTGTGCCGTCATTGTTTTGATACAAACAAGTGTGACTTGAAGCGAGTGTAACGCGACACGATGATTCACATGTGCAATGTCACTCAATGGCTCGAAGCGCGAGACTGGGATTGAGCCAGTGCGCAGATGCGATAGAGCCACAACGAAGCTATTGTTCTATCGAAGTGTAAATGCTTTATAAAAGCTGTAAGTATATTTATAGCCGCTTATGCTTAATACTAAAAATTTCAATACTAAATATACGCTCTTTTGATGTGCTGATATCATGTACGGCCAAAGATACATCCTTTCTATCATTCGTGCGCAGACGCAATAGAGCTGATGAGACAGTAGATGCAGAACAGTAAGCTCTGGCTTAATCAAACTTTATTGTATTTTGACAACACCGGAACTCGAACCCGGGTCTGCTGGGTGAAAGACCGCTATCCTAACCGCCTAGACCGATCGAGGTGACTCATCACGTGCTGTGGCTTGATACGTATATGTTTCTCGTAATCGGCACAATACTTATGTGATAGTATACACTTCGTCGTGGCTATATTGCATCTGTGCATGTCTAGAGCGATAGAAAGGACGTATCTGTGGCCGTACAACGTCTCAAGCTAATTTATTCTTTTCGCCGAAAAGTTTATGGTATTTGTCTCTCTCTTCGTTTCTTGAGAAGCATAACTTTGCTGTGATCGTGTTGGCTGTTGTTGCATACCGGAAGACGTTGGCACTCCCTCCATCATTCGATCTGCCTATAAAGTCTGCGAAGAAATGTTAAGGGACCATCTACCGGCACGAAGTTCAAACACGGGTAATTTCCCGAGTTTCGATGGCGGCGAGAGAGACCGTGCCCGGCCAACATGATGGCGTTCGCTTGGATGGTTCAAACTTTTGAAGACTGCCGTATTCTGTAACTTGTGGCGACGTCTAGAACGATAGAAATGACGTATGTAAGGCCGTGCATTAAAAGGACGTATATATGGAGCAGTATGCGCTTTATTACGCCTGAAATGCGTGTCTGCGCGTCCAAAAAGATCAATTCTCGGATTCATGTGGTTTCACGACAAAAGTTGCTTCAATGTCCTTGTCACGGCGTAACATCTTTAAAACTGCAATCGACCACAGCATAGTCCTTACTCTAAACGAATGTTTTATCATTCTGTTGGAGCGCTGAGATGCTGCGATAGAAAGAACGTATTTTTGGTCGTACAACGTCTCAGCGCTCCAACAGAATGATTATACTTGCTACCAAATCTTACGCCTTCGAGGTACGCATCGCTCTTGAGTAGCCTAAGCTATGGATGTTTAATGTGGATCTTATGCATCTTCCGTTATGGCTGAGCGACGACGAGATATACGACTACTTTGCAGATAGAAAGGACTTATTTTTGGCCGTGCGTGATCTCAGCACTTCACAAGAAAGGCGTCAATCAGTTTGACCGAAATATGTTAAAAAGCATGTGTTCTATTCGAACTGAGGGGGACTGCTTCTCTTGACTACCCAAGCTAAATTATCGGCTCTATAAGTCTGCTATGGAGTAGAGCTTGAGTGATATTGACGTAAATAAGGTATCTTGTCTCGGAGCTCAGTGGCGTCGAAGGTCTGTGGAGTCAGATTTCTCTGAAGTCTGTTGAGGCAGCCCACTTCAAAACAGCGAATATTCGCTTTGTTGTGGCTCTATTGCGTCCGCGCACGTCCAGAATGATAGGAAAGATGTATCTATGGCCGTACATGTACGATGGCACGTGACGCATTTTTCTGGCAGTAACTCAAGCTGCTGTTAGCCTCACGGAGCTATCGTCCCTTTAGCGTAGCATTGACAAGTGTTTACTGGATCCTGCAATTTGCATTACGTATCGCAGTTCGCAGCGTTCTTCATCGATGAGCGAGCCTAGACATCCACTGCTGAAAGTTGTATCTTGCAATCGCCGAACAGACGCTGTTTAGCTTGAGTAAAGAGATTTTGAACGGAGGCGCTCAGCCATAATTCTACAGATGGTAGCTTGGCGGCACTAGCTTTTCAGCTAACTGCGCGCCCTCTCAAGGCCCCCCATGAATCTCGGCCTCGGGATTCTCCGCCCGAGCTGTTGTTTTCTTGGGACGTATCTATGGCCGTGCATCATCCCAGCACTTCAAAAAAGCGAATATACGCTTAGTTGTGGCTCTATTGCGTCTGCGCACGTCTAGAATGATAGGAAGGACAAAACGCAATACGCAAACAAGTCAATCGTCATACCGAAGCGCCGTTTCTTCCTACCCCTTCGGATACATCCAATCTAGATTCCTGGACATTCTTATGGTTTTAGATACCTTATCAACTGAGAACCATAACGTTTCCGCATATTTTCGCATCACCCGAGTTTTATTTGGAACTTTTCTTGTCTCTAGTGCTGTGTCTCGGACGTGACTTTCTTTGGAAAGCTTACAAGCGTTCGGCAGGTGAGTTGTTACACACTTCTTAGCGGATTCCGACTTCCATGGCCACCGTCCTGCTGTCTAAATTAGCCAACACCTTTAAAATATCTAGGTGAGCGAGTATTTTGGCACTTTAACTTTGCATTCGGTTCATCCCGCATCGCCAGACGAGCTTACCCCGTATGGCCCACTAGGTAAAATTGGAAAGGGTTTGCCATTGCGGTTTTTTCTGTGTCCCTGCCTCTCCTTTTGCCATTACTGCTGACGTTGCACCAAGCGCCGCGACACTGGTGCTATTAAGTTCTGTTCTTACGAGCAGTATTCGCTAAGTTGCGCTTAGAAAGCGTGTCTGCTTGTCCAGGAAGCTAAATTTGACACATCTGAGGCCGTAGGACAAATCGGCGCTTCAAATGGAGCAGTATTCGCTAAGTTGCGCTTGGAACGCGTGTCTGCTGTGATGCGATGTAAAGTTGCTAAGTAAGTAAATGTAATTGGATAAAAAAAATTATTTTAGACTTTAACGCGATGAAGCAATGCATTTCAATGTAAAAATTTGCAACAGAGAAGCAGGCGTAAGCAGTCAAAAGCAAAACTTATATCTTCGTGTGCCGGTCAAGATGCACTAAGTCCTCAAAAGAGCCACAACAAAGTGTCTTTTCGAAACGAATTGCCCATCCGCCGAAAACACCGCTTTTTTTAATACCGTTTTACTACTTATTATCTGTTACTTATATTTGAGCCAATCATCTGCCACCAAACGGCCACCCGTACTCGTCGAATAGCGCTCCATTTTAAGCGCCGATTCTTCTTACGGCCACTGCGTTAATTGAAGCAGGTTTGGAAATCCAGCTTCCTGGACAAGCAGACACGCGTTCCAATCACCTTGTGACGGTGATATCCCTGATTCGAATCTGCGCACGCACATTTATGGCCGATGTTGTGCGTCGTATTGTCTTCAAAGTGTTAAGATATTTTACGGCCAAAGATCCGTTTTAAGATCGCCTGAAGAAGCTTTGGCCAGACCGCTAGGTCCGACGTCGGGACTCATCTCAATTGCATATATTCGGCAGTGTAAAGTATTAAAGGCCGTATATCCACTGTCCCTATCTACTGTCTAGCGAACCCACAGTCAAGGGAACGGACTTGGAATATTAAGGCTATGAACGTTTAAATAGATTGAAAGGACGTATCTATGGTCGTACAACGTCTGCTGAGACGTTGTACGGCCAAAGATACGTCAGTCGGTGCCGTCATCTGTGAATAGACAGACGACGTTGTCGACGTCCGAAACGATATCATTTATGACGTGTGCAGTCGCAAAAGAGTCACAGCTGGCCTGACGGTTCACAAATCGGCTTCCCCTGCACCTTCACACCGAGCGGAGGTGTCTCGACGAACCCTCACGAGATCTCGCTCCGTTTTCTGGATTTGACAAATCTGAGGCCGTAGGACAAATCGGCGATTCAAATAAAGCAAGAATCGTCGCTTCAAATGGAGCTGTACTCGCTATGTTACGCTTTAAACGCGTGTTAGTGTATAATCAATATGTCAGATCGCTGAGAGGTTTTACGGCCAAATAAACGTCCTATCTATCGCTCTAGACATGCACAGAAAAAATAGTCGCTCTTGTGAAGTAATCACCTCAGCACATCACATGAGCAATTATACATTTGCATCGCGCAAATAGGGATGCGCCAATAGGATGCAGGTGAATTGTACATAAATAAAAGCCGTTATTATGGTAGCAGTGGATGGCTAAATGCCGACCGGCTTCATGAAACTTCAGACATTAGTCACGAAAGATTACCGAGGTCGTGACCTTGCAATACCAGCAAGATGCTCCAGAAGACCAAGCACGCACGAGAATAAAAAATGACTTCGTGCTTCTTGATCTACTGGCACGTTTATTCCGTACCTAGGACCAAAAACACACAATCGCCTGGGTGTAAAACTAAGCTTCGTGAACAGTCCATCCATAAAGAAGATAATTGCAATCTCTTTATTGTATCATGGTACGTGATGACCGTCAAAACCGGTCAAACGTTCTAGCGTACTGGCATCAACAAGATTGCGCACACGATATAAAGAGCATATTAGATTTGAGTGCCACCCGACTCTCCAGTCTGCCACATGAGTAACATAGATTGATAAAGATGTAATTAAAAAAACATCGATGATCAATATTTAAAGAGTCGTTGTTTGTCAATATCACATACTTTGCGTAGTCCTCAAGAGAGCATTCTTAGAGCTCGTGATTCTTGATGCCGTAGCACAAATCAGCGCTTCAAACGGAGCAGTGTGCGCTAAGCTACGCTTGAAACGCGTGTCTGCACGTCCAGGAAGCTCAATTCGACGTATCGGATGTCTTAGCACGAGTCAGCGCTTCAAACGGAGTAGAATGCCCGATTTTAGCGTCCACATATAGTAATAAAATTGGTCAATGATTGCTGGAACTACCCCAATTGTAGTCACTTCTCAGTCTTCGATATTGTAACGCAACGCTTTATTGACAAGAGAAAGCCAGCAAGATTACACAAAGCGTCATATCTAGATTTCTGGACATTCAGAAACATACAAACGACTTTTGCACAACATCGACACCAGGCAAGCGTTGCAAAGATTCATAATTCAATATCTTTGAGTCTTAAATGTCGGTCGGAACATGCCAAACGACATATTATCACCTGTAAAGTGGCTCTGATCGTGACACTACTTAGCTCGCTCTTGTGTCAAGAAACCTGTAGGTTGGCGCAATGTGCACGATTATTGTCAGCTAAAATAGCAATTTCACCCATTATCCGATAATGTCTAAGCACGCTTTGGGTAATCGCAGTACATTGTCCTCAGCTTAGCAGTTCAAGAAACGCTAGTCACGGCAAGGTCTCATCTTTCTGTCCTGTTAAGCACAAAAGTATGTGACAAGTGCGTGAACCATTTTCTGGGTCCTATGCAGCGCACAAGCTCCTGGCTTTATATGGAATCGAAACTTTAAGCAACTTAATTAAGTGAGTTAAAAAACTTCCAAGATTACTGTCAGATCACCCACACGCACGTCGCCAACCTATATAAATAGCCTGGCCTAGCGATTACTCTATCCATCCTTTGTAGATAATTTTAAACGAAAAGAACACCCAATAGAGCCCGAACGAAGTGTATAATCATTCTGTTGGTGCACTGAGGCGTTGTACGGCCACACATACGCCCTTTCTATCTTCCTTTCGGATCGTATTATAGTATGCAAATGCATTACGAAATCTGTTCTTGACCATTTTGCATAATTATGGATCCACGCAATGTAATATTCGGGCCATGTTGGCACTTTGCAGCTCACAGTTCATAAGCCGCGGTGCTAATAAAATTCAAGCCAAATTCGAGACTTATAGTATTGAAACTTTATAGGACATTGAGTACATACTGAACTTTTCTTTCGCATCGAAAGTATTAGATGCAGATTCTAATGTTTGCTAACGCATAGAATATGGACAAATATTAGCAACTCAGGCGCGTATATTGATCTGTGGGATTTCTCGTCATTTGCGGCCAGGGTGGCTTTAGCGGTAAGCGATAGAAAGGGCGTATCTAATGCCGTACAACGTCTCGAGCTCCAACAGAATAATTATACACTTCGTTGGGGCTCTATTGCATCTGTGCATGTCTCGAACGATATGGAGGTAATTTCCACAACTTATTTTAAGCGATGGTTTCTAAAGTGATTGAAAAAGAGTCTGACAAAAGGAGGCGAAGACACTACCGTTGCGGTTGCGATAACCGCGGCCGTGGCTCCCAAGGAAGGGTGTACGGCAATAGATACGTCCTTTCTACTCTTTTGGACGTAGGCAGTCGCAATAGAGTCAGAACTAAGCGTATATTCACTCTTTTGTAACTACTCTAGAGAATTTTACACAAAATGCCAAAAACTGATGGTTTCAGGGTAGCCTAGTATGATAGAAAGGAAGTATCTATGGCCGTACATCCTTTAGCACTTCAAGCCAGCGAATATACGCTTATTTGTGGCTCTATTGCGTCTGCGCAATACTAATATCAACAAGACTGATGGATATAATACGTACTAAGACAAGCATACACTTAGAGGTCCTCGTATTGCTTACGTGAGGCTCTGGGTGCACCTGCTGGGGTCCATGTCATGTGAGGTCTATTAATTCTATGCATCGTTAAGGTCGGAGGAAAAACATCCAACTTATTTCAACGAAAGGCAAAATGGTTGTCATTTGTAAAAGCGTAACTTCTGTGTTTAATATAACATTGGTAAGGTCAGTGTGACCGCCGATGGACTTTTATGTAACTCAGACTATAAGTTGAACTATAAAGCAGGGTTGATAGCTCTTGCGCCAGTCGGATTTATAATACAATAATGAGGGTGCTAGCTCATAATTTTCGCTGCAATGTTAAATACTGGCGGAGATGGTAAGTATAAGGGCTTCATATTTCAACAGCGATTTCATCTGAACCACGATGAAATATTAGACGGTCTACCCCACTATAGGATGGATCTGGCAAGTTTATCACGAGAGTTGATCTAAGAGATAAAGACCTGAAGTGCGATATGTATCTGGTGGCAAAAAATTCTAGATAGCGGTCATGTTGGCTGAGCGTCAAGTAGTTCCTGGATCTTCAAAACACATCGGTGGTCACACATGTACCGAAGCATGGTCAAGTAGAGAACTGATGCGAGTATTAAAGAGGCAGTCTCAAAGCTCATAAGCTGGTCCCTCGTCAGTACTGGCGAACCCTCTAAAGTTAATCTGCCTCAATTTTGTGTTTGACTTTACGAGCACGGGCACAGTGATTTCCGTGTTTTACGTATGCATTAAGAGCCGTTTTATATAATAAAGCCAAAAAATACGCATCAAGGCTATTTTGAAAACAGCCTTAAAAAATTATGGCCTTTTGATTACCATAGTCTTCAATAAGATTCCACAGTATTTAGTAGACACTGTTCGAGCCATCGGAAGCCCCTTTTCGGGTGCCAACAGCAAAATATCCTTCGAAGAAGAATCAATTGTGCTTGATAGAAGACACTGCACCTAGCGTCTTCAAGCTACCGAAACCCTGGGACCAGGTTCCAAAACCTTCACTAGACTATAAAGCTTTTTCGGTCAGTGGGCCGTCCATTCGGATGCACCAAGACGACTTAAGCAGTTCAATTTAATCATCTACAGAAAAAATTTACTTATCTGCGGCATTTAAAAAAATCTGCTGACTCTATAAAGCACAAAAGCTTCTGGAATTAGTGAGGGAGAGGATCAGATTAATAGCTCTTTTAAATCGGTGATGTTAAATCGGTTTTGATTCTTTTTTTTACTAACTTTCGCGAAGAGAAAGTAGTATATAATAAGCAGGGGATGCGATTGTACCCTTTTTAGCGCTCAATTAACAGGAAAGGGAAGTCAACAATGGATGGCAAATATTGTTAGGTAATGAGGAACACATTTTCGAGAAGGAGTAAATCGTGTAATTAATAGGAAAAGGTAATGAAACGCTGACTTATTTGACTCGAAAAATTTATGGGTCGGCGTTCTCCATTGACCTCCCCATCGCAATGCCAACACACCCATCACTTAATGTGGAGCGTATTGAAAGATATTTTGGTCGAGTCTCGTGTTAGTCCTTAGGTGCCCAGCACCACTTTAGAGCGTCCTGTCCGCGTCGGCCTAGACGGTAAAGCGAGGACGGGTAACATTTAGCTTTTCGGTATCGGTCATTAGGGTTGAGAGACTGCGTGTGCATAAGGATTGGATGGCGTGGTTCCACGTGGTTCCACAAGGCTGAGCGCTTTGAGTGTCCGGTCGAGACCGGAGACCACCGTGATGAAAAGCGACAGATTCCTGTAATGGGGACATCTAGCGCCTAGACGCCAAACTTTCAATTCAATTCAAAATTTAATGGACCATTGGCCTTACAAGTCCATTTTTTTCAGAATTCCGGGATTGCAGAAACAGACCGTAACCTTATCGCCGGGACCGACAGTTAGGACAACTCAATCACATTCTACGATCGCAAAAGAGCCGCTCTGCCTAGTTAAAAGCGCAAAGCCGAAACGAGAGCATCGTCCCTATCGCTCTTCAGCTGCCAAAGTCAGCAGCACTTTTATGTCGAGTGCAAAGATGCAGCAGCGCTAATACGACTTTTGTGAGGTGCTTTGCTCATTTTGCGTCACAGAGCCTGTGGTAGCCATTGGAACGGCTGCAGCACGACTATAGAAAAATTGATGCGATTTGAACTCATAAACATTTGTGTGTAAGACGTGGTCTTCTGGCTGCTCGCTGGGGTATGGAAGGAGCCATTCCATACCCACGCTTGTCATTTTGCCAAAGCCGAGACATCTAGGAGATGGGTATCCCCGACCTACCAAGCGAGCGAGCTGCACTTTAAACCCACGGACATAAAGTGCCAGTTAACTTTTCGGGCTGTATTGCCCCGAAAATAACCTATCTCAAGATAGTTTTTTCAATTAACTTGCGGCGGTGACATTTTTCCTGTCCACTCTTGTCTACGGACTGCTTAGAACTTTCAGCATACATTGATACAGTGTTTGGAGCATGCGCATACTTGCCAGAGGCCGTACTAAAGCAGTGGGAGCCAAATTACATCCATTGATGTCACGCGAGGAGTGACATTCATAAAATTATCGTGGCGCGTGAAGTAGGTGAGCATAATCCTCGGCGCTATGATCTAGATCGGCCGAGTTTAACAATTTGAATGGTCCTCCTCATTCTCGACAGATCTGTAGTGTAACGGAACGATGACTTGCGTCGGTTTACGGAGACGAGCAATACACATAACCTTACATACAACGCGTTATCAACTACGGCAGCTGGACCCCACCACAAAAGTGTCGTTTTCTGACTACCTCGTGGTCCCTCATTATAGTTACCGCAGCAACAATGTTGGCCAAGGTAGGGTATTTGCACCTAAAAATCACGATCATTTTTATCTTTTCAAATGAGACCTCCAACATCGTCGATGAGTTTGACATTCTGGAGAGACGAGATTGTATCGACAGCGTTGTCAATAACTGAAGGCGTCTTTGGACCACCGGGAGAACGGTAGTCGCAGTGGAGTGAGATTTTTTTTCTTTTCTGCTACCGCTCACTAGCGGGTTAACTCGTAAAACTCGTTGTGCACGTCACAAGTGCAGCCTTTGTGACAGCCTAAATTGCAAAGGCCGATTTTGGTGCAGAGACACGCGTTAAATTCAGAGCAATTTTCTTTGGTGCGTGCTACGCATCGAAAATTAATCGGTCCAACCGGAAGCCTTCTTTTCTGCCTGTCAACTCATTATGGCCGGACCGATTTAGCCGATAGAAGTCAAAGGAAAAGATAGCGCTCAAAACTCTTCTACTGGATGTGGTTCGAGTCTATGTGGAACGGATGTAACGGGCCGTAACATAAAGAGGTAATAGCCGGCTTAGCAAACAAAATAGATTCTCAAAAGAATGGTGGACATCGAATTTTAAAACGGTTTGCATATTGAGGTATTCCGAAGATTATCGAAATAGACATTCTTGAGCTGTCAATCTATTATAAAAACGAGCTACAAAAAGAAAATAAAATTGATAGAGAAAAGCCCGATATCAGAAGTATGAAAAAGTGCAAATAATCTTATTTTGTAGGGTTTGGAAAACTTCTGAGCAATTGTAAGACAACGAATCTAAATTGTGTATATTTAGAATTATTAAAATAAGATTAACATTGTATCGGAAAAACTATACTATTTGTTGAAATGCTTAATCATGGGCTATCAAAGCACAAACGTGAAGTGCAAATACTAGAAGAACGTGCTGATAGATAGACAGGTAGTAATGTAATGTATTACGTTACCGCGTTGCCAAGTTATGCACGTGCTAGGCTCAGTCTGGCTAGTCCACGGCATAGAGTGGTGTCCGCATACGTCAGATCTCGTTCGGCGGGCAGTGCAGCCAGCACCGAGGTCGTGAGGGTCTTCCATTATTTTGCTTAGCTCTGACTTGGTAAGAGCCCAGGTGGCGCCCGGTGCTGGAGACCGTCGAGACTCATTAGAGACCTGCAGATGCCCGAGAGCACCTGCCCGAAGCGCGCGAGCATTTAGCCCCCGCGCTTGAAAGGAGGGCGTCACCCCAACCTTCTCCAAGCTAATAGACAGGTAGTGAATCTCAAAAACAAAATTGCACTTACAATACATTCTCGACAATACATGCACCCCGGGCGCAAAAGTAATATTTGGCAAAAACAATGATAAATGTGTGGATTCGTATCTAAGAAATAAGGCCACGTCGAGTAATCTACCAATTTTCAAGTAGCAATACTTAAACAATTACTTTACTAAACCCATTAATTGCTTACCAGCTGAAAACTTCCTTGTGAAAATCATAGCCACAATCGCGAGCAAGTTTCTGTGCCTCGACTGTCATGGTTGGTGGGCCACAGGCTACAACTGTCACTTTACGACCATTAAAGCGACTTGTGTTGATTAATTCATCAAGAATGGCGTGGCCCCCACGGTACGACAAAGTCTCCCCGTTCGCACGCGTGACCACGCCGTTGGTGCGAGCATTCGACACATGAATCATCCAGTTGGCGTGGAATGGAGCTGCCACGTTATTGCCTACAATGGCTGTATTAGGATCCTGAATGTTCGCTGACGTTGCGTGGTTCAATTGCGTGGTTGATGGCAAGAACTGGTCCATCATCAAAAGGTCCTCAGGCTCGCGTACCGACCACAGGACGAACCAATTGGCTGTCTTGGCGCCCATGTTCGATGATTTGACTGCTTTCGGAAACAGACGCGTCTGGTTAATCAAACTCATCATTGGAGTTATACCAACGCCTCCAGCAATGAGTACCACCGCGTCATACTTTTCCACATCCAGAGACATCTTGCCAAATGGACCACACAGATTGGCCGAAAGTTCTTGTTGCGAACCCGCGATTTTGAATAACTTGCGTGTGAACGAGCCGCTCTTCATTGCTTTAATCGTAAAGCCAATAGACTTGCCGTCAGGCGTGACGATAGCAGAGAACGGATGCCACTGCATTGCCGAGACGGCTGGAAGACGCACAAAGAAGTACGAGCCAGGGTTGATTTTCATAGCCATCTTGCCGGATATTGAAGTCGAATTTAGTACAAGAGTAGTCGAATTCGAGCTAGAGTGGACGGTCGCAGAAACCTTGTACGACCTCGTGAAAGCGCTCGACCAACGGTACAATACCCCGAGTGCGCACAAGCCAAGAGGAACACACAGTGCAAGCCCAATTAACTTGGGTGAGTGAAGAATCGAAAAGACAAAACCAACGATCGCGAGCACTCGATGCGTGTAGTAAAAGACTTCAAAGAACAGGCGACGAATGTACTCGAGTGAGAGCAAAAACATGGCAATGAAGCAGATAAAGGCAACCAAGCCATATACTGGCGTCACTTCGCCAAATTTCTCATTCAGCGTGACACTGACAACGTCACTCGCTTGGATGACGTGGACCAGCACGGCAACAGTCAGGGCAAGACCAAGCCAGCGGTGAAACTTGACAATACGCTCAAAAGAGCTGCCAAAAAGTATCGACCATAGAGGTAAGCGCGCAACCGGCAGAATGAGAAACATGAGGATCAATAGACTCACTTGACCCGATCTGACGTAAGTTTCCTCATTGTCCAGTAGGACAATCAGTACAACCAAAGCAGCAATGAAAATGAGCATCACGAGCAGCTCGCCAAAGTGAAGATCAGCCACGGCCTGCCACACCAACGTATGCGGCATGGCCACACGCTCGTTCGTCACCAATTTCACAGGAGGTCGAGCTACCGTCCGATGCAAGAGAAGCTTGCCCAGAGGCGACGACTTGAGGCCGAGTGTAAGCAAGAGACCACACACAGCCATGATACCAAAGGCAGTGCCGCCCACAATAGCCGGACAGTTCTTGTCGTCACACCACGGCGCGTTCGCGCTCGAACTGATGGTCGTACTGGCGGTGCTCGAGCCAGCTGTGGCAGCAGCGGCGATATTAAAGCTCGCAGCCCCGTTAGTACCGCTCGCGTGCGAGGAAATAGGCCACGATGTGCCATATGCCCAGATATAATCTGTCGCGTCCGTGGCCGAGATGGCAACGTCCGTACTAGAGGCGGCTGCCAGCGTACGCTGAAAGCTAAAGCTCATGTTCGTACTACTGGCTGTGCCAGTCACAAAAGAAGACGTACTCTCCTCCGTCACGGCGCTGCTACTGTAGCCACCTAACACATAGGACGTCGGAGCGCCGTCGTCTTTGAAAAACATCATGACGTTCGCTGCTGGACTGCTCACCATACTGGAGCCTCGCGACGGACCGACAGCAAACCACGCCGCCGAAGCAGCGACCGAAGTGTCGAGCTGATATTCGATGCAAACTTCGTCGCCGTCGATCAAGGCACGCATAAAGATGGGACTATCACCGAGACGCGTGCCCGAGAGCGCTTGAAACGCGGCGCTTGAACAGATGTTGGCATTGGAGACGGCCATAGTGTGTGAGGAAGAGTCCAAATTCGATAATCAAGTCGAGGACAGGGAGGGGAAGCGAAATCTGATGGATGGACACGACCGAGATGAAGCTATTGTGGCCGTGGAGATTGAAGTGGAGAGGATGGACCAGATAGAAAGGAGCTGCTTGGTAGGACACGATTACGCCCGTTGGCTGGAAGGACACGATCACGCACACTGGCTAGAAGGACACCACGGTGGAATTTCTCTCTAGTGATTAAGGCTAGGGATGATCGTAACATATGGTTTACTGCGTGATCGTCACAGCACTATATCGCTAATTAATTTGGATCAGATGACAACAGAAGTGGCGCTAAGACCTCGGAATCCATAAAACCAGCCCATTTGGTGTGAAAGCAGGTGAAGGCCTTCAATGACGCGCGAAACTTTTTGCTCTGCGTCTTATCTTGTACATCTTATAAGCTTATGGTGTCACGATGACGATGATTTTATTGGATGAGTCAATACTTAGAATGTTCGATTTATAGATTGAATACTGCCACGGCTTGGCCACCGTGTTTGACACTCCGTGGAATGGACACGCCCATCTCATATTTTAAACATTTACAGATGTAATATAATGTGATAGAGTATTCATGGTGTCCAAACTGGCTATGAATGGCTCTATCATGGGTTCAATCACTCGGTCATTATACCGGTATCAGCATAGTTAAATCTAATATTTTATATTAGACGTCGCTAACCCTTGCGATATGTGTGCAGGGCCATGTTAGTAACATGAAAGGCTTAGGTGATTGCGCTTTATGAAAAGAAGCGGTGTCCGCTACTTAGTGCTTACCAAAATTTAGAACGATAACCAACGCAAATTTATATTAATTAGAGGAATACCGTATGTAAAGGGAGCTCTCACATAAAAAGTGTCTTGCGCCATCCAAGCGATGGAATCTAAATTCGACCTAATTCTACTTACGCCATACACAATTTTATTGACAGTGGTCTGGCCATGTACGTGTGAACCCACACCAATCCACTTTGAACAGTGTGGCATGGACTCGATGTAGAACAATATCAGTTGTCAGAACAGCAATCACCACAAGTATAGGTAATGGAATAAAAACACGAGACATGCAACACCCAATATACGAAGTATAAAACTACTGGTATACCCAAGCTTCAGGGGCTGCCAGGGTCAACGTATCATAGTAGCTTAGTTGTGGATGGAGCTGGAGTCCCGATGGCGTTTAAACTTCCGAGATTACGCCTGGGATTAATTCTATGCGTACTGATCAAAACGAGTACCTGCCATACGAACATTGTCAGAGGTGCCGTCAAATGATAGTGTGCTACTATGATTATGTCATGATAAATTCAGTAGCACATTTTTTTACCATTCACTTGAAGAATACTCAATTTGCACATGTCAATGAAACGACTACACTTTGTTCGGTCACGGCAACGTGCACGTATCATATTTTTCATAATAATGTAGTATTATATCAAGCACGTGGAGCCGCCAACAACGTGATGAGTAAGCTTTCTGAAAATAAATATAACGTTTGAAGGATCATTACGATGCCCATAGGTTTCCATTGAAACGCTCTCTCGGCCTATGATTGGCTGTGGCTAATACAACTTGTAATATTATGGAGATTGATAGGCAAAGACGCAAAAAGCAGGTTCTTGTCATTCATGTCAAATGCTACGTCGTTGACGAGATCAATCCTCTATTCACAATAATTCTCTTTTAAAGATGGTAGGGACCGAAATGTCATCCACTTAATTTATTTGATTGGGCCACTCAGTCTGTCTCAAACATGGTTCGTTCGACTGTGAAAAGTGCATTCTGGGGTGGACAGCGCGACGTCATTTAGTAGGTAGGCTTCCATGCTTTTGATTCTGAGTGACGAAGTACGAGAGGAATCTAATTGTTTTTAAATCCAGTAGAAAAAATCATAAATTTTGTGCTGCTCTAGCTTGGCTTTCATGTCCTCTGTCAAGTCTCGGATGAATGACAGATAAGGTAAACCCCAAGGTGCAGGATCAGCAGCTCAAATGACTGAGCCAATCCTGATCCTCTCCCTGTACCGTCTGCAAACTCGACTACGTTTCGAGTGTTCAAAGTGAAGGACAATACATTAAATGCCACCTATGCGGCGTCTTCAAAGGAGCATACCAGCCGATTTTGTTTCGCTTTTGCTGAAAGAAGAATATTTAGATGCGTTACGCGCAGCACGCCTAGCACCGTGATAAGCAATAACTCCTTTATATGATATAACGTAGTCAATACCTTTTGATTTAAGATTTAGGTTCTGCAATGAAACTTTTTTGCGTTTTTGCTCTTCGATCTCGAAACAATACTTTTTTTACCCACAGCCAATCATATGCCGAAAACTTTGGGTAGGGGTTCTGTATGGCACAAAAAAATTAATGGGCATCGCTATCATTCCCAGAGCTGAACCCGAATCCATTTTCAAATTTTAACAAACTTTGAATTTGAAATGCTATGAGGGACTTGAGCTCATGATTTTCTAGTGTGCAGTATCCGCATGAATAGCTAATCAGAAATTAAGTGATACCTCGTTAAGAGATTGGACTTAGATGTTTAAGTTGGTAAAAGATGACGGGGGCGGCAACCTTGTACTCAACATTTACTATCTGATCAATATGAAGGTGTCCTTCAAGTCGACAAGCTTATTATGGAGTCGTAACGAAGAGAAAAGCAAGTCGCTAAGTTTATATGCTTAGGCTCATCTCAGAAGCCACAAGTGCGCTGTGTAGTCGCTCTTAGGGGATACGAAGGCCTTTCATGCGAACAAAAGCTTCTAGCAATACCAAAAGCGGCGCGCAATGTATTTAGTCTTGTTGAATGAACATTTATTATGAAAATGGTGTAAAAGACTTATCTGATATCGTTCTCGTGTGTGACCGGACATAGCATACATATCTGCTAGAAATTGCTGTGGTTTAGAGGGGGGCTTACTGCATTACGGACGCGGAAAATGCTCTGCATAGTCATTTGATGATCGATTTATCAGCATTCGTCGAAAGCTCGATTAATCAATCGAATTATGTAGCGCATTCGGTGCGACATTTTATGCCCAATGCTTCTAGATTACTGACCTACCCTACATCGGGCGTTGATGGCCGGGCATGCTAAAACGAAAAGTAAGAGTCGAAAGCTTTAAACGAGGGATAGTAGTATAGCCTATGCCCCTGCAAGAAGGTTTAACAGAAAAGTGAAAGAGATTAACACCATAAACAAGACGGTTTGTGTGCTATTGGACATCTAAAGTCTAACAACATTGTATTGTATTGTATTACGTTATCGCGTTGCCAAGTTATGCACGTGCTAGGCTCTATGGCTAGTCCACGGCATAGAGTGGTGTCCGCATACGTCGAGTCTCGTTCGGCGGGCAGTGCAACCAGCACCGAGGCCGTGAGGGTCTTCCATTATTTTGTGTACTTCTGACTTGGTAAGAGCCCAGGTGCGCCCTAGTGCTGGAGACCGTCGCGTCGAGGGTGAGACTCGTTAGAGACCTGCAGATGCCCGAGAGCACCTGCCCGAAGCGCGCGAGCATTTAGCCCCCGCGCTTGGAAGGAGGGCGTCACCCCAACCTTTTCCGAAAAGTCTAACAACATATCTTATATTTATGTCAAGACGCAAAAAAAGTACCGCGAGAAAGTATGCCATAATTTGCTTCTCACGACGTGCATCTTACTTTCGTCCTTATAAAATTACAATTCATCAAATCGCAAGTAATATTATTATAAATTGAACGAATAATTTTGTTATATTTACGGTGTTGTGTAATAAGTTTTGAAATTATAGTGTTGGATAATTTCGTTACAGCCTGCTTCCGTTTTTTAACAGTGATTTCGGAGTCAATTGTACTAAAAACGGATGAATAGTCACCGATTCGTGAAATCGGCAGAAGCGTAGAACGCCACATCAATGCACCACTGGATGCGGCTGCGTTTCATGAGTCTAACCCATGTTTTACTTCCCCGCCTTCTGCTTTCAATCCCGAGTTAATTGGTGACGTGAAGCTATCACTCCAATTTTGTGCGACATCTGGGTGCTCGATGACATGCCTCGTCAACATGAAGAGGCCTCAGTCCTGAACGAACACCTCAAACCGTCCAGCGCCTACCCCCAAGCATCGTCGATGCAGTACCCTTCTCCATATTCTGCCCGGACAAGGTGGCACTTCTTTCGTGAAGTGTGAAGAAAGTTCGAGTGAATGGCGTAATAGTATTTCTGCCTGCAGACGCAATCGGGCATCGTTGTTTTAATCTTACCAACACGAGTCGTTGACCAGCCATTTGAATGATGGAACTATTTCGGTCTCTCCATTTTATCGCATCGCCAATGCTGTGCCTACTGGTGACGCTCAAGAGCGAAGAGCCATCGATTATGCCGTTGGGTTTCTGGTGAATGACCAGTTCGATGTTCTCAAGTACATGGTTGCGCGAACGGTCACTAATCCGTCAGTGAAGGAGAAACTGCTCGTTAAGATGGAGTTCAACGCGGCTTATCGAAAGTACGGCTTCGACGCACGCATCAAGAGTGCAGAACGACGATGTGCGCTTCACGATCTCAAGTTTGGTCTCTCCGCCACTGCCGAGCACAAAACAACCGACATCTGCGCGGACTGCACGTCCATCCTTCGATTCTACACACGGTTGAAGTCGCATCTCGTGGCTGCTGCCGTTCGCATGTCAGTGTTCACCGTGATCGACGACTGTGCACAGAAGTCCAAGTTGTTTCTCAAACATCACCTTCGCGTTGTAAACCAGCAACAGGCCATCCCACACAT
The DNA here is from genome assembly GCA_001695595.3 of Plasmopara viticola. Lineage (NCBI taxonomy): Eukaryota > Oomycota > Peronosporomycetes > Peronosporales > Peronosporaceae > Plasmopara > Plasmopara viticola. The sequence continues at coordinate 158,802 of MBPM02000087.1, forward strand.
CGTTGCTGGTATGAAGGAGCAGTGTACCCGACAAGGGCCACCAGACGAAGCGCTCATCATTGTGGACTTCAAAATGAAGCTGGAGCCTCTCTATTATCGTGAGAAGACGGTGGATCATTATGGCAAGAGGGGTATGAGTTGACATGGAGCCCTCGTTCAATACTTCGTATTGGATCTTGAAAGTCAGACTGCGGTCGACCAACGGCTGTACTACGATTACCTGTCGATGGCTGACACGAAGCAATACAAAGAAGCCGTGGCGTCTGTGATCGAAGTCATTGTGATGCGTCTGAGGGTTGACTTGCCGCACATCAAGAGGATCGGGTTCAGTCCGACAATAATACTTTCTACCAAAACACGTTCATCCATCTCCTGCTTCCGCTGGTGTCGGCCATTCACGGAATTCAAATAACTCGCCTCGTGCACACTAAAATACAAGACGGCAAAAGCACCTTGGATGCGCATTTTGCCCTGTTGTTGACGTGATTTCGAGAAGGGAACGACTGCAAAAAACCGACGCAAGCCGTCGTAGGTCTAACGAGCCGAGGTGGGCTCCGCAACTGCGTCGTTGAGTTGGTCACGAGTTGCTCTCCAGAAGCTGGTGAAGGCAGCAAAGTGGTCGAGAAGGCAGTGCGGCGATTTATGAAGCGCGCGAACGATTTTCAGTTCGATCCGCTGCAAGGCTAGCTGTTAGGCTCAGCCACGGATGGGTACGGTGTGTGCCCTCCTTACGGTGTACGATTATTCAAGCATCGAAAGTGGACAAACGCTGCTCATCACGCCAAGTCAGCAATTGGTCAGTGTAGTACCAACTGGGAACGATCAAGAGCTCGCCTCACCTTCAGATTGCACCAGCGACGCCATCCTACTTGAAGAAGACTATCGAGCCCCCAACGCTTACGATGACATCAACATTGATGATGTCGATGAATATCTCGAGGATATGATCGACGAACATTTAAATACTAGCCCCAATCAGTAGTTTATTAAATTAGCTGATCGCAAAAATGCCATATTATGAATATGAAAAATAGTATTTATACAAAGGAATTAGCCGCGGTTAGGGTCGCGGGTGCGATCTAGCACTTATTGATCACAATGCAGGTGTTGCTTGACTGGTGCTATAATACTAATAGAGAAATGTTCCTATCTATTCAATTGTTCGTTTGATGATTTCGTTCAACCTATCACGATAAGTGCATGTAATGAAACGGATTTTTATTTAACTAACATAACAAATATGCCCCACTAAGATCGACGAAATTCACACACAATGCTACACGAGAAATATTTGCAAAATACATCTTTCTATGGTGTCGGCCTGTTTGTAAGTAAATTATTAGCTCTGTCACAGCTATCACCGGGTGTACGCCCATAGATGTTCGACACTTACATACTTAAGGCTCGACCACTATAAGCACAGCAAACCTCAAACAATCTGAGTCACATATCAAATCAAAAGCCGGTGTAGCAGAAATGCGCATTTTGGCCTCTGTTAAGATTGAGATTAACACGTCCGATAACAACATCGTCGTGTACTTCCTGGGTCATTGGTGGAGTGGTATGTGGAACAAGCGCAAATCATTAATTGCTGTACACAGTGGCTGCCGTACGTGTAGACACCAACCGAGACAGGTTAATCAATTCCAGCTGTGTTTTTCTAGGTCTATTACTATAGAATTGCAAACAAAAAGGAATGATTAGTGATTGTGGCATCGGCACAGGTGGCCAGAGAAAAAAAGATCATTTGAAGTTGAGGCTACAAGACCTTAAAGACGCCGGCCTACACAAAGATAGCCGTGCTTAAGGCTTAGCAGATGATTCGCGGAAAATAATGATTTTAAGCGAAAAGAGATCACTGACTTACATCGTTGTAGCGGAGGGTGCAATGGTGATTCTTTCTTTATTGTAGTGTAACCAGAGTTGGTTACATCAGCCCGAGCTACATTATTCAGTGCTTCTGCGGCCTCAACTTTACGGAGGCGTGATGTGATGAAAAAGCTCGAACAAAATGCAACATTAAGATATATTTTCGGAGAGATCAAGTATTTGAAATGTAGCTCAGTAAGTGACAAGCTAAGATCGAAGTCGAATGGCTCATCGAGAGTATTTTGTAGTGCATTTTACCATCCAACATCGTAAAATTAGACATGATGCTAATTTGGTAGAATTAAAGTGTCAATTGTAGCTAATGGAATATTAGGCTAGTGCGATGCGCGATGCTGAATTAGAGCAAGAAGGAGTGATCGTTGTAAGTGGTGGGTCTTTGCAATGTATCGGTGCGTGGCGCCAATTATGATAATGAATAACCCAAACTGTCTTCCATCACGCACTATCATCACTGTCACGCTTTAGACTGACCAAATGTAAGTTAGGCACAAGTTATGGTATCGGACGAGGTAGGACGAAGGTAGGACAGACGTAGGACGAAGTAGAGGCGAGGGCTGGAAGAGGAGGCTTGTGTATTGGAGAGTAAATCTAAAAGTGATAAGTAAAATGAAAAGAAAGTAACTACATTCTCTCTAGTTTCTTTTTTCTCTTTAAGTCGAATGTGAGAAATATAACTGTGTCCACGTAGGACACACCCAATATGTAATTTTTGCTTTAGATATAAGCTGAGCAAATGTTTTTTTTGTTATTGTTATTGGATGCAAGTACCGCAATATGTACTTGCATCGTTCCCTGCCATGTATTTGGCAGTGCGACACTGAAATTGGTGATGGCGTGCTGGAGAACACAGCCGTCCGATCCTTACACCAATTGAGGTAAAAGAAAAGCAAGGCGTTACTTCTGAGATAGATGGGGGTACCGCTTGAGGTACCAAATCTATCCCTACCTAAAGCAGCAACCCCATTTCTTGATAACTTAGTGAGAAAAAAATTTGAAGCACGTGGGAGCACATTTCCAGATTGTTGCGCTTACATCGATTGCAGCCTTGTGCTCAAAATGCGCAAGGCTGGAAATGCTTGTCAGAATGACAGCGATGCAGGTCAGCAAAACGTATATAGGCTGCGTATACGAGGCGCCGAAGGCAATTTCCCCTGCCATATTGCGATCGTGATTCGGAAAAGAAGCACTATTAAGTCTGCAGATTTTTATAGGCTTGCGGCAACAGTCTAAAGACATTTTTGTGAACTTTGATCCTTTTTGGCATATAAATATGTAGCATGCGCACGATACGCTAGTTCACCAGGTCCCATCACTCGGTCGACACACGCAAGTTTCACAACAAATGACTTCGTCGACCAAATGCTCAGACTTCGCTGGAATCTATCAAAACTAGGAACACACAATTGCTCTACTGTATAAAATTTGGGGTACCTATTTTCCAAAACGGATACCTCGACCAAATTTGGAATTTGCTGCTATGCATCGTCTACTGCGTCAAAATCTTTCTGCTCTGGAAGGAAACGGTATACGTATACGTATGGAAGCGCAGATATTCACGCGAAATATTACTTTACGTGCAAGCAAGAGAGAATAGGCTCGGATGCCACTTAAGAAGAGCTTGTAATCTGACAAGTACAAAGGTAATTGAGATGCGTGTCTCAACGAAGCCTCAGGAAAAGGCGGGGGCTTAGCTGTAAGATACATTAGCTCCTGACGAGGAATAATCCGAAATTTAACTCAGTGAGTCCACGGCAGATAAACGAGTTATACTAAGGCGTTCTGGCCGTTGTTTGAGCGTAAAGTGATCAGACGAGTTTGTGGTAATGACCTGCAACCTCGCGTTAGTAAAGAGTACTGAAGTGGACGAGAGGAAAGCGCTCAGATTTACTTAAACAGCTTGGCCCGCGTTTAGCAACAGAATCTAGGGACTCTTTTTTTACAACGACTTGCATACGATGAATTCGGTTGTATTGTAGCACAGATCTACATAGTGGTATTTCAAAGCGTGTCTTGTGAATGATTCAAATCCAGATCCTTCTGTTTAAAAAAATCGTGCAGACAGAAAATTGTCGACAAATTAGTGTCAGCTGTGACCAAAGTCACTCTCGCCTCTATAATACTGTCTTAGGGCCGTGATGCATGCTTTTTGCAATGCTACAAACCCAACGATTTTGTGATGGCAAATGCTCAAAAGGCTTTTTGGTGGTGTTGACTAAAGTGACCGCCGACGGGTTTTTGGTGCGCAAGTGACGACAGACCAGAATTCAGCTCGAAGGATAAGAATATAAGAGCAAAACCGTAAGCCAGTAGGCTTGCCGTACAATCACACCTGACACAGAAGCACAGCTGTCACATCGCTATGACAGCAGTCGGATGAGACCATAATCATCTTGCGGTAAGGAAGAGGGCGACATAATTGATACGGTTGAGGTCACTCGTTTTTGAATGCAAAATGCTTATACGCCTAATAGACTTCTCGGGCTTGGGGCCATTACTTGGCTGCCGACACACTTGGAAGGAGAACAAATCTTAATTTTATGCAGAGCTGATCAATCAATCCATGTTTTTGATCGAATATATATTACCAAGCTGTATTGTAGGAAAAAGAGAAATGCTTCGACGCAAAAGATTTCAGGTAGCTTCAGATCAAATGATTTCCGGATCACCTTGATATAAGGAGTGCATTCCCTTGCAAGCTCTTTTCCCCCATCGCGTGATTTGAAGTCGCAAAAAGACCCTCGCACTGTTGATGGAAACGAAGCGTACGCCACGATGTTTCGTGCATTGTTATTTTTTTTATTTTTTATGGAAACATTTCCTTCGCGACCGACGTGCCTCAAAATTGATGCGAAGTAGGCGCCGTACATGATAAGGCAGCATTCTTAAATTGTCATAACACTTGTAACTGCTATTTACAGCCATCATAGCTATTTTCACAATCAAAATACTTTCTTTGGAGAACATTTTTACACAGACTTGTCAAGCTACTTTGGTTCCATTTATACAAACATCACGCATTAAAAGACCAGATGAAAGAAAACACGGCTTAACAAATCAGCATCTGCTATTCCCGAGAGTCGTGTTTCGTAGTGATGATTATTGACGTGTAAATGTCTTCTGACTTGGTCGTAAACAGTGTCTGACACTGCCAGCTTTTCTCATGACGATTAACAAAGTCGAGGACAAACAGTGCAAGATCTGGGCCTCTTCGTTCCTTATCCATTCTTCGCATATTCTCACCTCTACATGGCACAATTCAGAATGGACTAGCGTATTCGACATAGGGCATCAGTCAAAATTTTAGAGCTGGAAGACAACGATGGCGCTTACGCTTTGCATGTCGTGCTCGAATATATATTCAATGCAAGTCATTGCACCTGCCGAAGTCGCATAAAATAAATGTTCAGCTTGCATATGAGATATAACATTAATTGTAATGACCTATGGAGGACGCATCGGCTGAATGATGTTTGCCTACAAACAAATTCTTACCATCTAACTAGCTTTCTTGGAAGGATCGGGTAGTGTGATGGGCTGTTGTATGATGCTGGGCTTTTGTGGTAACAGCTGGCTCCCCAATTTTTGGTGCGCGGCAAATGCTTATACCGGTTTGCAAACTGATACATCGTAGAAGATACCGAAATGAATATATTTTCTACCTAAATTACAGGTACAAGCTCAATCATTGTAATATGAAATCAGATTAAAGACGGTGTATTTGTCTTTAAAGTGCAATTTATCGCGCAAATTAACTCTTACGACAAGGAATAGTGATCGGACGACTCAGATCCTGCTGAACCGGTAGTCATAAAGGATATTCACAGCTTCGACTCCCGCAAACGAAGGTGTGGACAACTCTATTAAGAACCTCTGGCACGGTCATGATGATCCAAAAATACACTTAGAGGATTGACGCAATACAGACGCTGTGCAAGGTAGACTCTTTAAAAGCAGCCAACTACCATAAACAAAGACAGTACAGAGAACCTTAGATACCGTGTAAGTTTCAGCGATCGTAATTTAAGCAAAGTAGAAGCAGCACTGTAAAGGAGCAAACAGCTTTGAGGGATTTGTATACCGGGCTTTCAGTCACCGCATAAGCGACCAATCTTGAATACTCGATAGTGTTGTGCTCGTGAGCTTAAAACGTTTAGTCCCAAAAACTAGACCGAATACCGAATTTAAATTTTCGCGACAGCTTTGTTATCAACGATCTAAATTCGCTCTATGAGTAGACGGAGCAACTCTATCGTTTGCTTTCAATTCAATCTGACTTTAAAATAAAAATTTTATCATTCGTATTCATAATGATGGTGGAAATTCTAAGTTGCGCTTCGGCAGCACAGTTGTGCTCGAGATGCAGCAACAAATTCTTTATTTTTGAAGAAAGTCAAACGCATTCATATTAAAGGCTCCGATTTCTCGACATTCCCAAAGCTGTGCGACGTGTAAACTGTAGTGCGATATGTCGAGACAAGTGTTGCGTAGTCTCGACATATCGCACTTTTTTTATATATATATACCTAAGCCTTTGTGCGTAGACGAGAACAATAAACGATTGAGCAAGATTGCAAGGACAATGTGCCAGATTTTTCAAAAGATTATTCAGCTTTATTAAGCTAAAGGTAAACAAGGGACGGTATCGAGCAATCTTTTTAAATTTATCACAGACATTACGCGACGGATAAAATGTTTTCCACCTTTATCAAACGCCTAACTTGTAGTATTTGAAAGGCTTTGTGGCTTCAGTGCACGTAAAGAGGCGGCTGCATATGCAGCTCCCACTGCTGCAAAAGCGTCACGGTGTTTGTGCTCTGCGAAAAAGTCTATCTTTTAGAGATCAAGGAACACTGGCTCCGGTTCCTCGGCTGCAGTTTCTACTGTAAAGTTTAACCCGTAAAGCTAAACTTGTCCACTTTATAGGTAATAAAGTTGTGAACGTGCCTTTTGGGTAAGGAAAATTAGCGGATTGGCCTTGATCACGACTAAGTAATGTGCGTGGCGTTTGCACTTTCTTGATTGGGAGGGAGGTTGCCAACAGTCGAGCACTTGTATTCTTTGTATCATGAAAATGCATAAGGGAAGCGTTAAGGAAAACGTTTTTGCCGGCGAGCTTTAAGCTCCACCAACATTTGCCATTCCTTGTCCGCAAGCAAGGTAGGTACTAGCTTTGAAATACGTTCAAAGATTTTTAAAGTTATTGCTGTGAAGCCAAGTCAAAATAGCTGTCAATCTACGGGCGGCTTAAGTGTAAGCCCCCCTTGCATTTACCCTTTTAGAGCGTCGCTCTTAGTTGGATTTAATCTCGCTCCTCCGAAATGTCCCTTGTGGCATGTGCAATGGCAGGCTTAGTGCTTTGCACAAGGTAATGGATCGCTCTTGCAATCTTTTCATAAATAATCGCCTCATCAATCTTTGGTATGGTGGCGAGGGTATTTTTTTCTTAAGTGGTCATTCCTTATACGTCGTGACTTGTTAAAGTTTGGAAATTGAGCGGTTTATACCAAAAGTACGTCTGTCGCTCATAGTCAACATAAGTTTTTTTTAAAAATGATATCACAGCTTGTCTACAATCGCCCTGCACACTGGTTGTCTGCAGTTTGTTAGCATAACCTAACACTAGCGCTCGAGTTGGTTGAACTTTAGCTTAATTCGGTCTGATGTAAGGTTTGCACTGCTTAAGATATTGTCTGAATTTAATGTCGCCTCTGAATTTGCACTGCCAAGGTGTTGGTATATACCACAGCATTTGACATCAACGCGCAAAAGGAAACAGGACCACACAGCACATAACGCAAAGGGTGTGTGCAGAGTGTTATAGAGAATTTCGGGGAGCGCCGTCTACTATCTTTGCTTCTTAGGGGATCGACGCACGCCTAATTTGCAGTCAGAGGCATAAATAAGATTGGAAACAAAGAAATATTTAAAACCGGGGTCTTAACGCATGTACATACGTCAGGAGTCCAAAAGCCCCTGCAAACCAACCTCGCGTCGCTTGGCAAATAATGGCTTGATTAAAGCGCTAAGGTGTCGAAAGGCCATCAATCAGTCCCGTTGATCTTTTTATACGTGCAAAGCGATTCGCGATTAAGGAAATGGCCGTTACCGGGAGCATTAGGGCTCGATAATGCATAATCGGTTGAACATCTTGGTATTGTGAACGAATCGCGTAGCGCATTCAGTGCGGCATTGGATGTCCGATGCATACAAAAATACTGAACTACCCTCTACTGGGCATCCATGGCCGACATCTTGGCACGATAAAATGGATTATATTTGTGAGGCCTTGAACAATGAAAACAAAATAAGTAAGTAAACAAGAATAGGTCCACATGAGCTGTTTGGATGATATCGAGCCTCTAGCCCTCCGAGACGTTCGCTACCTGAAATTGATATGAACATCGTGTCTAGATTGTACATCGATGCCGTCGAACGCCGCAAAAAAAATCAAAAATGTGTCATGGTATACATTTCACAAATGGGAATGAAGCTCGTGCCAGCAACATGAAATGGCGGTGGGGCACCTTGCCTTTGTTGTGCAACGTAACATTCCATGTTCTAAAATTAAATAGCAAAGACAAGCTCATACGCTCAGCTCATCGTAACGCAGAGTGTTAGTCGCGCTTTATACTAACGCATTTTGCAACATTAGAAGGTACGTTCTAAAACTTTTACAATTCAATGATTTTGTCTCAGCCCGGTATAACAGTCAGTTGTAACACAATTAAAATTGATATAAAACCGAATTATAACATTTTTCAAAGTGTAAATGTTTTGAAAACATTCAGGCTGTAACAAAATTAGTAGACACAATAATTTCGTAACCTAATACACAACACCGTAAAAAAAATCAAAACATACCTAATTTTATCATTTAACTCAAATTGACATCACTTGCGATTTGATGAAAAGTAATCTTGAAGGGCGAAAGTAAGATGGAACCTTGTGTACGTCGTCGTTAAACGCATATTATGGCATACTTTCTCGCGGTACTTTGTTTGCGTCTTGGACTGCGTCGACATAGGCAAAGTCTTGTTTATCATAAAGGCCCATGGATCTGGAGTAAATCTCTTGCACTTTTCGGACTTACCCTTCTTGCAAGGTCATACATAGGCTACACTACTATCACTCGTTCAAAGATTTCGACTCTCACTTTTGTTTTCGGCATCTGCCATCAACGCCCGACCATCAACTCCCGATGTAAGGTAGGTCAGTAATCTATCTGCATCGGGCATGACTCCATAATTAAGCACCCGTAAGCTCCAGCACATCCGACTTTTCATGTGCAGAACTAACTGCAAGCGGGTGTTACACTGTTATCATCCTTTTTTAAGACACCCATATCGGACATATAAACCGAAATCTTCGGTAGTACGAACTAAAAAGTCCACACTTTCTGCCACTTTATCAATTATGCACGCGCCGACAGCATAGAAAGTTAAAAAAAATACCAAAGACAATGGGAAAGTGACCGAACATCAAAGGCTGCCGTAAGGCAGCCCTAGATTGACAATATTCGAAATGATGCCAAATACAGTACAATGTAACAACATAGCCACCATTGCTCCTTTCGGACGATTTATAGTATACATAAATTTGTTACTAGCACAGCGATCATCGAATGGCTATGCGACTAGCACAGCGATCATCGAATGGCTATGCGATCCTCTAAATCACAGCCGTTTTATAGCAGATGTGTATGCTGTATCCGGTCACACACAAGTACGATAGTAGATGAATCTTTTACATCATTTTTTATAATAATTGGTCATTTAATAAGACTATATATATTGCGCGCAGCTTTTAGTCATTTCTAGGATTGCTAGAAGCTTTTGTTCGTGTGTAAATGCTTTAGCAGATCTTGCACGAAATGCCTTCTTATCGCTGAAGAGCGACCACAAAGCGCACTTAATACTTCCCAGATGAGCCTAAGCATATAATCTTAGCGATTTGCTTTTCTCTCCGTTGGGGGTCTATAATAATCACGTCGACTTGAAGGACACTTTCGTTTTGATCAAACAGTAAATGTTAAGTACACGGTTGCCACCCCCGTCATCTTTCACCATCGTAAACATCTAAGTTCAATCCCTCCACGAAGCATCACCCAATTTCTGGCTAACTGGTCATGCGTATCCTGCACACTAGAAAATAATAAGCTTAAGTCTTTCATAGCATGTGAAAAGACTACTTAATGAAGTATTAAGGGTTTATAATCCTACTCTGAAGATAAAGAAGGCCACAACATATATCGTCCAACCCAGGACCTTTCTTACCCAAAACGAGAATCATGCCACTAGACCACGCGGCTATAGCTTAGCCTTTGCCCGCTTGCTATTGAGTTGTGACACAGCTGTACTTAATACTTCCTTTCTTAGAAAATTGGTACTTTGTACGGCCTTGAAAGCACTAAAGATTATAGGATAATTAGCTCAATGGAAGAAAGTACCATTTACACCGAAAATTAGCGGTTCAAATCAAATATTATCTACTTTAGAAAATAATGTGTCAAAAATCAATCAATTACTTGAATAACCACGGGAAAGAGAAAATAAAATTTTGGCGCAACGGAAAGGTATGCGTAAAGTATCATAATTTTATGTGTACTCTAGACGCTGTAGGTTAGCTAAATGTATACATGTGTCGTATACATGTTGCTATAAATATGTCTCGAATTTTCTTCTTCTACACAACGCCCTTAATACGGGTGAACTAAACACTTGAGTTCGCGCAAATTTACGTTGCTGATATAGAATTTTAGCGCTTGATCGAGTGCATAGGGCATCGTTGAAAATATTATGCAAGTTCATAATATATTTGCCCATCTGTTCCAATCGCTCGATCAGCAGAAACGGGGGCGCTGTACGTTGGACTTTGTGGTCAGACTCCACAGCATTACTTCCAATTTGGAATTTTTTTTTATTGTACTTTAGAACAGAGCATAGCGGTTGAGATTGGCAACCACGTTTAACATTGCAATCCATTATTGTACACTGAGTCGTCTACTTTGTCTATTTGAGATAGATGCTTTATAGGATCCTCAGCAAAATCCTTTTTTTTCTCCCATATGGAGAACTGTGATGGACATAACCGAAAACGGAAGAAGAAGTTGTGCTCAGAGAAAGTCGAATCAGAAGCGTCTTGCTAATTGCTCATACCAAAAAATGGTAATCATGTTTTGCATCAAGGCAGTCTCTCGTTTTGACAGGACTGAGTAGACTAAAGAGCCAAGTGTGAGCAGGAACAATCTTGGTGAAATTGGAGTTTGCCGGTATAGCGGAAACAAGTATTTGGATCTTAACAAAGTTACAGTCAGCCGAAAACGGGCGAGAGGCTGGTTCTCAAAAGCTAGTCGGGGTACTGGAGAGCTGAAGTAGATACACAATCTTGATCTACATTTTTTGAAACAAGTTGGCGAGCGAAAATGATTACCAGCTATTCAATTAGGGAGCCCGCGTCATATGTACAAGTCAAAAATTAATTCGCTGATACTGTCTGAGAGCATTGAACTCAGACATGTTGTGACGATGACGTGTAATTGACATAGATTAAGATTAATCAGGCGAGTACAGACGAGAGTCAAAGCGCTTAAGATCACCCAGCAGAAGAACTTCAAGTAGCTGTTGCCGCAGGTGAAGGTGAACCACGAAAGGTTCAAATAAAAACATTCCAGAACAAAAACCCGCTGCAGTGAAGTGTTGACATCGTAGACTTATGCATACTCATATTCTGATCATTGTCTTTGAAGTGGACAAACCATGCGGACAAAGGAATTAGAAATTGTTGGCTGAGATGACAAGTACAAAAAATGACTCCAGCTTTCATGTAATGATCATGACATACATGATTTATATTCCTTGCGGTGCTTAAAGGCCAACTTTTTTGTTTTTAAAGTTTGGCCAATGCGCAAAAAGTCATATTTAGCATTAAGCGCAGATTACTCATGTGACCGCCGGCGGGTATTTGCTGTACAAGAGACGATGTAGATTAAGGAAAGCAATCATATTTACGACAGCAAATCTGTTACTCGGTAGGTTGCGCTCAAGAAATTCTGTTCCTTACAGAAGAACTGCTATCACTTATACATATAATTTAGTAGTGTAATTATTGCGATTATACCATTAAATTATATGTATAAGTATTGATTGTACAAAGAATTAGAGAAGGCCATTTCTACCATTAAGGCTGCTCGTGGTGAAATGAGGTGAGCCAAACAAGGCCTCCGTACAAGATACCTATCTTCAAAATTGCGTGTGCTTATCTACTTGACTACACGGTCCATGAGAAAGCACACGCCATTATTCGACAAGAGGAACAAAGCAAATTGTCACATCTCGCAGAAATAACGATGCAGACCACATTCTTGATTGCTCGAGCCGATCAATGTCGATCGCGATTATCAAAGTGTGATATCTGGCAACCTGTCATAATGGCTTTGCTAAAAAGGCAGCGAAGATGATCTTCAAATTGTGGCTTCGACTGTACGAGATCGTCTCGCTGCAACTAGCTATGCGGATACTAACCAATTTGAAGTTACTGCTAATCACTACTTTGCCAGGTGCACCATATTGACGATATTTCATGCTGAGATTCCTCGCATTGCAAAGATTATATTAATTTCGTGAGTTTTTTTTAACAGGAAGTCGATAATGTTAGCTTCTTTGAGGCTGAACTTTGACAATCTATTAATTAAAGAACTTTCACCGCACAAATTGACGCTCAAGAGAGGCATTTATGATGATGAAAACCTTGAAACCAAACATAGGACTGTGTAGTGGGACACGTCTCTGAAAGTCGACAAATTTCAAGAAAGTGCTAAGGCCATCATCTACTGATCCCACGAATCATGTTTATCAGTGATGGTGATCCGCGTGCATATCGTCTTCGTCGTGAACAGTCATCGATGCATAACGATTAACAACGCGCAAGGACAAACGTGCAGGATTGGGGTCGCTACCTTTAATCTTCATTCTTCTTTCCTGGACGTCTCTACGCTAAGGTAGATTTGCAAAGTCTTATGGCATTAATCGAGCATCCAGAGCTGGAAGACGACACGGATGATTAACAGCAAGTATCGGGCTTATGCATACTCTTAATTTTTCATCTTTATAAGTACAAAAATATGTGCTCTGATTGCATGAAAGGCACATTTTCGATTCATTACGACTTAGGAGGACACAGCAGTTAAATGTTGTTTAAACCATGAGAAAACAAACTTGGCACAAAAGTCTTGGCCGCGCGAGCTGGAACATCAAGCGCCATGAAAATTCTTCCAACGCGGGTGCTTGACCAATCCTATGTTCTTAACAAGTACTTGCGGTGGGATTCGTTCAGCGGAATTAGACCGCCCTTGTTTAGTCGCACTGGGAGGTGATACCTGATTCGATACCCATTAAATCCAGTCAAGTCACTAAAGTGGACAAGCGAACCTTACCAGCCCGCACCCAAGTGGGCTAAACTTGTGAGAAATAAGGGTGCAATAAGGGGTGGCCAGACTTGTAGCTTACAATATACACAATCGGTATAATGACAAGCATAATGGCAAACTAAGAAGCCGGGTACTTAAGCGAGCTCGAACAGCGAGCAACTTGGATTAAATGGGGTCAAGCATTCACGTATTGCTCGCGACGCAGACGAGGAGATTATGACGTTCGAATTGTGCCCATGTCTCCCGATTCCATGACTCGTCTCAACTGCGCGGAGCCCTGCGCATTTCATAAATAGCCAGCGTGGTCATCGTGGCGACAACGCATAGGCTTGCTGTAGCAACTGGAATCACAAGACTTGATAAGAAACGTGCGGCTTTGGTCTTCACTTGATCTTGCGGCGCGTTCTTTTGTATTGTTTGGTCTATCAAGGGCAAGGGATAGTCGCCGCGCGACGCTGATCCAGTTCTGGTACGCCGTGTGCGTTTATGTCGATTCATCGATCGAGAACGAGGAGGAGGGGACTGCACTTCGCTCCTTGTTGGATCTTGCCAACCTCCCACGCGATTTATGCCTCCTTTCATAGATTTGCTTTGGTGCGTTAGCAGTGTAGAATTTCGCGACGTAGACCTCGTGTCGGAGCTTGCGTGGCTTCTTGCACTGGGTGTTGGAGAGTTTAAGGTCGAGGCAAGCGATCGTTGCGAGCGACAAACGTCACTTGGGATCCGGTCGAGGGTCAAGAGATCTGTTTTGCTTGGCAGTGAGCTGCTTCTATTGCTAGACAACGCCATTGGGTCCGTGTCTCCCGACAGTGCAGTAGATCGCGTGCTCATCCAAGATCGGAGCACCTTTCGCTCCTCGTCGTGGTGGTTGCTGTCGCGAGGCCATGAGACCGGCCAGTCACATTTGTCAATCTCATAGTCGTGGCTCTCATCGTCGAGAAAACTTGGCCCCGACGATGCTCGCGATCGAAAGGAATCATGCTGTCCCCACGACTTTGGTGCAACGTCGTCGTGCAACAATTGGTTCTCGTCGCTACAGCTACTATCGGGATTGCTAGTACTCCAACACTGGTCGGTGTCTGCAACTGAAAGAGGCTCTAGTGTTGTCGGCCAGCCACTTGCATGACTTGTTTCAATGAGTCGGGGGTTAATTTGAAGCTCCTGTTTGGTCAAGATAAACTATGGACGGGAATGTGAGTACACCTCGCTAGACTTTAGAAATCTCTTTCAAGCACGAACCTCAATATCACTGAAAAGAATGTCTCGATATAGTACCATCAGTTGCAAGAGCTTCATTGCGACACCGTCCTGTCTTTCACTCTTTCGTGCCGTCTTTGCCGAACAACAAATATTAATACTACGAAAGGTAGAACCATACAAGTTGGTCGACTAGCTTACCATGTTGTCGAGTTCCGAGGAATCACTCAAGATATGATGGGCTTTCTCGCCTATTGTCTTCATCAGAGGTTGCGACTCACTCGTGACCAAGGCCATAAGGTCCCACAATGCAAATAAACGAAGGAGACAATGCAGGACGTCCCGCTCGAGTTGAGCCAAGATGTCACGAATCGCAAGCAGCGTCGACAGTGCTGGTGGAAGCGCCAGACTTTGTCGCATCATGACTTTCTTTTGTCGTGTGTAGAGGTCCACTGGCACTAAGGGACCCATGAGATTTCGAAAACTGACGTCCAGAACTTCATTAAGGAGTCCGAGTTGATCGGCAATGGATTTTTGATCAATGCTAGACGTAAGGAGGTCGCGAGGACGTGAAAGTGCCCGCTCGTCTGCGTCATGGTTGTCGTTCTCCGTCGACGACGATGAAAAGCCTTGCCACTCGCCCCGTTCCTTTTGCACGCTTTCAAGAAGTGCAATGTAGAGAATCTTGGCGTGGCGCGTGACTGTACTGTCACGAGGCGTGTCGGAGCAATGGCCACAGCGGTTAATGACAGTGAAAAGGACGGAGGCTGTTGTACCCACCGACTGTACGCAAGATCCGAACACGGTACTGCGTTGCATCGGCGGCTTTGATCAATGCTAAAATCGGGTGGCAATCCGTTCCTTTAATCGTCAACTGAAGCGTAATAGAAAGCAAGAATAGTAAAGATTTTGGACTGACACTGGTGTGCTGTGCGAAGTGGATCTTCGCGACTATACAGAAAAGAGTAATTTATGTGAGGGCCAGCCAATCACGTCAGTTTAAGTAAGAAATTTGCAGAGTGCGGTAAGACGCATTCTTCTGGAGCGGTTATGGGTGTCAACACCGCAAACAGGCACGACCAAGAGCTAAAACACTTGAAAATGAGGATGCTAATCTTCTAGCAAAAGTTCAAGTAGTTATGCGTGCTTTTGTAAATGCTGTAATTTAAACATTTACTATTGCAAAAGGATTATCTGCGAAGCACCGACTTATTCGAGATCACCATTAGCGCTTTTGTACAGTTCATGACTGACACTTTTCGCAAACCATTGGGGTACTGCCACATAGGTAGGTTTTGATAAGGGAAAATATAAGCATACTTTTCGGTTTCGACGGTTTCTACAAGTAATAACTTTTTCAATAAAATGTCGAATGGTTTAATCCATTTTCACAATGTCGGTATCGAAAAATCTTCCATGCAACTAAAACATGTGAAAAAAAGATTTGCTTGCTTGTAACCTGTCTGGGTATAACTCCGCTGTTCGCGCGTGCAATTTTGACGTCCGATCATGCCCTTTGCAGCTTGACCAAAGACTGATCCATATGTTTATCATATATGGTAATTGTGTACCTTTGCAGAATATACTATTCTTATTATGACGAATACCTAATGATGACCATGATAACTTCAATGTGTCAGTACCATCTGAGGTGATCGACATATATCCGGCCTGATGTTATAATGGAGCGATTATTTCCGACGACTGCAATGTGCATGGAGCAAACATTACGACGTCGCCGTCTGAATGCGATGAGAAGTCTCTTGTTTGCTTTTGGCATTCAGTGTCAAGCTTTTTCCAACAATAACTCCTGTTCATTTTACAAAATTGCTCGCCTTAATACACAATCGTGGGAGCTACTGAGCGCCTGCACGTCTTGTTTGTGTTTCTGCCGCCGAACGCGATGCATCAACTACACCATCTCGATGTTGTTACGGTTGCCACACTCGAAGACGAGTATAAACATCTGATCACAAAGAAATGAATATCCACTATTGCGATTAAAACTGCGCTATCTCATTGCAATGTTTGTAAATAATAACAATTGGCCGCCACATAAATTGAAGATTGTAATGAAAGCGACTTTTCGATCTGGAAAAAAAATTGTTTATAAGAGATTTTACTCACAATGGACAAACACCTCGTGTCAGTTCTATAATAAATCCTGTCAGTTCTATTGTGTTGAGCTTTCGAAAATAATCAATTAGATTCCTCTAGTGCTTTTGACGCAGACATCGCGGCGGTAGATAGTCGTGTGCTTGTCTGGATCGCTGTGCTTCCACTTGAAAGTTGCTGAGCAGAGTAGCTCGTTTGGAGCAGGGCATGAAGATCATCGACATTCCGTCGGCGCTCTGCAAAGTGCAGCGCCGAGCCTCCCACGCGCGCACCATAGCGTAAAAGCAGTTGTGCAATACTAGCATTCCCCACAATAACCGCGGCATCCAATGGGCTGGCACCGTTGTACTTTGACACTGTAGCACTTGCACCACAGAGTAGCAACATCTCCACGACAGACTCGTGGTTTCGGTGAACGGCTACAAACAGGGCCGTCGCACCACTCACTGTCTGAGTGTCGCGGGCTGCACCGGCATCCAATAGGCTTTGCACCACTTCGACGTGCCCTTCTTCACTAGCAATGTATAGAGCGGTGAGTCCCGATCGAGTCTGATCATTCAAACGCGCTCCGTAACAAAGCAACGTTTGCAACACGGCCTTCCTTCCCATGCGTGCAGCAATGTGTAGCGCCGTCGACAAGTCATTCATCTTTGTATGGACGTCCGCTCCTGCGTGAACTAGCATTTGCACAATCTGACTGTGTCCTTCCTGAGCCGCAATGTACAGGCAAGACACGCCGCCTTGTGGACGACGAAAAGTCGGATCAGCGCCACGTTCGAGGAGGAACGACACAATGTCTTGATATCCCATTTGACATGCCAAGTAGAGCGGAGATACATTTTCATTCATGAGAATGTTGGCATGGAGCTCAGTGAGGAGCAAAAGATCAGAGACCACAATCAAGTGGCCCCCTTCGCATGCCAGGAACAAAGCTTGGATTAATTGCTGCTCCCTAGCAAGATGTCGAACCTGGGGATCCCCCTCAGCCTGCCTGTCGGCAGCTAAAAGTCGTAGTACGATCGACCGATGGCCATTCTTGGCAGCAGCACACAAGGCAATCGCACCACCTACAGTCGTACAATCCCTGCGTACATTAGCGTCAAGCAGTATGTCGACCAAAGTATCCCAACCATGTTCACTGGCCTGATAAAGAGGGGTCGCTAAATTCAAGGATCGAGTATTGACGTTGGCCCCGGCTCGCATCAGCAGTCGTGTGGCCTCTGTAAGTCCATTGGCAGCTGCAATACTTAAAGGGGTGTGCCCGTCGGCATCCGTGTTCTCCAAATCGAATGCAGTGTCATTGCGTCCTGCTGCTAATATAGTAGACAAAAGACGTGTGTTCCCACGCGCGCACGCGTACAGCAGTGGTGAAACAAACGCCAGCCTGTCTTCCGTGTCATCAACCGCTTCGCCATGACCCGTTAAAAGCAAGGGAAGGTCAAGCAGCGCCCGCGGGCCACTTGCAATCAAAGTACGTTCAAAGACTCGTCCTTTTCTTTCACGTCGACGGCAGCACCAGTGTGCAAATTTATCGAGAACAGTGGTGAGCAATGGCGAGTCCACAACTTCATTGCTCACTAGTAGTTGCAATTCACGCAAAAGAGGATTCAAAGCCGGGTTCAGCTGGAAAAACGCCCGATGCGCTGGGGTATGCAAAGCACTAAGATGTCGAAGCGTTGGAAAGTGGTCTTCAACGCGCGAGATAAAGGCTCGAGTGACGCTAGTGTCGTCGAAATTGAGAGTAGTCAGCGAAGGGTGCGATCCGGTCACTTGTTGCAATGGCGAAAGGTGAGCAGCAAAGAGGTCGCCCGTCACTCGTTTGCAACGGCGCACAGACACGGAGCGCAGTCGAAGCGACTGGGCGTTGAGTATGGCAAGCACGCCAAAATCCGAAATCTCTTGACAGTCATCCGCGACGATTTCTTCCATGTGGGACCAAAAGCACGACGTGAGCACGAGCAAATCGCGATCAAGTAACGAGCGTTGACCCGACAGATCGAGACGACGGACGCGGCGATAAGTTGTAAGCACTCGTTGACACACGCGATCGAGCGTGTGCGTGCACACTGGTGAGGTAGGAAACGACAAGTCTAATCGGTCCAAGTCCAACGTTTGCACTCGACGTTGCCACGATCGATTGGTTTGTCGTACAAGTTGATGCTCACGTACATTGAGGAAGGAAAGGATAAAGCACAAGAGCGCTTCTTCTTTCAAAGCAGTCTCCAAATCACCACTCTTCCGCGGACAAGTGAGCGGTGACGTATGCGAGAACGCAAGATGGGAAGCATTCGAAAGGAACGTGGCCTTGACCTGAATTGCCGACTGTACCGTGCGGCACAACACTCGGTGCTTCCATGCTCGTTCAAGGTAGTCGTGGCTAGCGACCGCAGTGGTAGCACTCGTAGCAAGTCCACCGTCGGTCGAAAGCGCGTTGTCGTTGCGAAGTGCAGAAACGGCGTGCAAGTTCTGGAACGAGCGCTTCATCGTGTCTTGCTCGTCGGAGTTGAAGAATCGATTTGTCACAGGACCAAGAGCCAGCCGGCTGGACAGATGGAGAAGGTTTCACGCCCGAGAGAGTGAAGTGTGAAAGTGGCGAGATGGAAGGCTGAAGACTTTGAATAGGGCCAGGTCAGAGCGATTCCTCGATTGTCTAAGCAAGGCTTTCGTTTTTTGATTGCATCAAGAGCACTTTTGAAGGAGAAGATTGATAGATAGCTCACGAGAGCTCACGTGCGCCTCTTTCCTGCAGAGAGGGGCAGGGCACAAGGTTCGAGGTGCAGATTACATTACTCGCTCAGACTATTCATAAACTTTAGTCTGAGCCTTTGCTCTAAAAATACATAATATTTTCGAATCCGCTTAATCTAGCATTGAAGATCTTATGCGTTTACTAATTATCTCAAGTTTATCGAGATGGCGTTAAGAGGTGCAACCATTACGAACATTTTTTTTGACTAGCTTACGAGGTTTTCGGCATCAGTCAACAAAAAATGTGGGTTTTGCCAATTTGCCCTAAGCCGAGTATCTAGGGATAGAAAATAATAATAGTCTCAATAAGAGGCAAGAGATGTATTGCTTTTTACCGGTAGAAGCTGTAAACAATTTATTTATAACTTTTTAGAGTACCTATGCCTAGAGATTTTATAAATCTACGATAAGTGGGGCTTTCTTAACCGCTTACATATAAACTTCTGAAACAATTATTTTGCTGATATGCAATACTGACCAACATAGCTGCAACTACAGAAAGCTGAAGTAGGACTCGCGCAGTGCTTGCGCACTCAAGTTGCAAAACTTTTTGTACTGCATTGCCTTGACCATCACTTCAACAGAAGTATCTGTTACTTCATAAATGCGATACTTCTCTTAAGCCTTATCAGTATTTGATACCGTAATGGCTTACGGCTTTTTTTTTCAATGCACGTCGACATTTGTATTCCTCTGACCGAAAATAGAGGGCTGCCATACAAATTACAGCGTAATTTACGACACATAGTGATAAAAAGAGTGGTCGTTTATTTCTGGACAGAGGATGCACAAAAACTTTTATACCACCATAGCCACGCTCAATAAAACATCGTGTTAACGACAGACCAAACCTGATTGTATCATTCCAATTATGGTCTTTTAATCATAAAGTTGGGCATCCGTAAATAAAATCCAACTCTCTTTTTCTCTCTGACTCACTAACCCTCCCTCTAAAATGCCTACCCTTACTTCAGCATCACATTCGACTACCAATCCGTCGCGATCATGGAGGCGACAGGCGTGAAGCTAAAGAGCGACGTTGAGAGCGACGTCGAGCAGTACGCGATCACAGAAGATGAGGAAGAAACAAAGGAGAAGCCATATGCCACACTGGACTCGTCCAAGCGCGTCTCTACGAAACGCAAGCGCTCTCCATCGCAGCCTGACGAGGAAGAGACTGCCCGTCGCCGTCGACGCCGTTCGTTAGTGTACCAAGCGCGTCGACGCTCGCTCACCCCGAGTGAAAAGAAAGCCAGTGCCGCAGCTCAGACAAGTGGCACCGGCACTGCGGCTCCAGCACGTAGCAAGCAGTACATTAGTGACATGTACTCGACCATCATTAAAATGTCGTCGGAAAATGTAGCGTGGGATTCTACTTCAGAGGGACCTTGGGAGTCAGCGCGACTAATGGCCTTGTTGTCTGTAGAAAATCAACGTCAAGAACTCGTGGTCGCTCCATCTCATTGACCACATGGACGACATTCTCGCCGCGTCGAAACGACGGGCCGCCGACGGCGAAGCGGACGACGACACGTATAATTTTCAAAAAGCAAGCTGCACGTTGGACGCGAGTATCAAGATTTACGCCTACCGCGTGGACGATACGTGGAATTCGTCGTACAAGATTCTAGAAAATCTCTCGCGCACGGAACAGACGCAGGGGAGCGAGCACGAGGACGGCGAGCGGAAAAGCGCGAGGCGCAAGACGAGCAAGACGCATGCCCGTACGATCGAAAAGCATGTGCACCACTTGAATTTAAAAGGGTACGACGTCGAGTGCGACGCGGACCCGTTGTTTCATAAAATGTCCCAGTCGTTTGACGAAGGCGGGGCGAAAGGCATGTTGTTGGCGAATCTAAGTGTCTACGATGGCTGCAAGATCTTGTTGAATTCGTCAGACGTGAGTGCCGTGACGCGAAAACCGATGCGGGAAGTTGCCGTCGAGTCTCGAGCAAAGGAGAAAAAGGTGGCGTCTGGGGGTGGGAAGGAGCAGAGGGACGTGGCGACGATAGAGAAGGATGCGGATTGTGATGGAAAGAATGGAGGTCTTGGAGAGGATGGGATAGCAGTGAAGGATTTGGGTACAGGACTGGAAAACGAAGCCGTGCAAGCCATGAAAGAGATTGGAGGCGACCGGCAGGCGGCTACGACTGATCGGATCAGCTTGTCGGTCTTTGGGACTCTGTCTTGTATTGGTCGGGACGTCCACGATCTGAAAGTGTGTCCCCCGTTGCACCGAATGTACGACCAGCTGGACGAGTATTACGGAGACGAAGCTCGTCACAAACTTGGTTTTCGCAATGAATTTTTACTGAAAACCCCAGTCAAAGGACAGCGCCAAGTGGTGGCCAAGCAAAGTGACGTGAGTCGAAATTTGGCTGGCAGTTTGGAAGAGGCTCGAGAAGCCGATTCGGACGGAGAAGAGGCACACGACGACGGTGCAGTCGCTTTCGAGGTTGACAATGCCAATGTCGACGATGATGCCGACGGAGGTGGCGATGACTCTCTTGGAGACGGCGACAATGTTGTCGAGGTTGAGACGATTGCTGACGATGAGAATATGGAAAACGACACGAATGTGGTCGACTTGGCTGGAAGGGACGATGAAGATGGGGGGCAACTTGACGATAACACGGACGAGAGTCCTCACGCTCTTGATAAGGAATCGTCCCTGACGTCAAGTGCTGCTGACTTTTTCCGTGCCAAGGGTAGCGAAAACATGCCGGAAAATCACGAAAACCACCTTTTCTCGCAAATGATCGAGTCGGCTATGCTTCGATCTGCAGCGTTGGAAGACGAACAGAGTGGCGACGTCGAGGACGGCAAGAACGATTACTCGTACTTTGACGTGAAACTGCTTCGAAATTGGGCCGGTCCTGGCCACTGGAAGTTCCCAGCCGTGCGTAAAGTGCAAATGAAGCAACGGGTCAAGGAAGAGGCCGAAAAGGACGTTCTTGAAGTTGATGAAGACGCCATTGCTATGAAAGCAGAGCTGCCAGTGCTTTCGATGGATCGTGGTCGGAAAGGCAGCACTGCGGGCGTGGACAAGAAGGCAAGTAGTTTGGTCGATTTCTTTAGCGAGGAGCCCGATTTGTCAAGATTTAAGGCTCCAACGGTCTCATCGAGTTTGGAGATTCCAACAGGAACGTTGAAGAAACAATCGGCAAACGCGTCTGATCTCGTCTTGCCTGTGGACATGCACATCGAGCTGAGTCTGTTTTTCCGTCACTTTTTGAAGGAAAAGAGTCGTTTTTTTCGAAAACGTGTCGGTGGAGTGGATGGTGTCCACCGGGAAGGCGTCAAGGCCGAGATCTTGGAATGTAAGGCAGACAGTGGCCATCCTGCCAATGATGTAGACCAAGACGCGCCGCTCACTTATAATGACGACGGCGGCTTTGAACCTGATTACGATGACGAAGTGGAGAGCACGATTGGGGCAGGGCCCGCAACGCTGTATTCAGTGGAAGGGCTGGTTCAAGCCGACCGCGTCGTGGAGAAGATTGGAGTGCATTACGAGCGTTTTGCCAAGCGGGTGGATGTGAAGAAGCTCAAGGGTAGTATCTGGGATCATTTGGAAAGACGCATCGGCCCAAGTAAGAAACCCCACACCGACCGATCCGTCGGTGCTGAGGCTCCCATTGCGAGTGGAAAACGTCCGCGTGAATTCTTGAGAGATGACGATGGCGAGGAGTGTGCAACGAACTTTGCGAGCGTGGTGGAGAACGTGGCTACCAAGGTACATTGGCTCTGGCGTCTTTTGTAGACGGTTGAGGGAATGAAAGGGTATGTGTGTTGATGTGTAGGTGCCGTCGAACGTCACTGTCTCCTTTTACTTCATTTGCGTGTTGCACCTCGCGAATGAAAAGGGGCTCGAGTTAGTTGGCCAAGACCATCTCTGCAACTTTCAGATTCGGAAAGAATGATCCTGGAGTCAAGATGGAGGAGTGGTAAAGGACACGACACGTGACGAAAGCGGAGTAGAGCTCAGGACCGTCCAAGCGGCGGCTACCAAAGTGTACATTGTCGTTGTGTAGTGTTTCAATAGATAAAGCAGCTGCACTAAACTCGCTACAGTCTCCACCCGCGCGCAGGGCCTTTTCTTGCTGCACTTGCTGAGCTCCTCGAGTCGTCGAAAGCCTCGCTCTCGACGTCCGAGGTGGCTCCAACGTCACTCAAGAGTCTCTTCGTCTCTGACTGCAGCTTCTCTGTCACCTGTGCTGCCTTGTATTTCGTTTTCGTCACCATAGTCGCTGCACCAGGTTTAAACGAAGTCGGGAGGACCACGGGCATCACCTCGTTAAAGTCCCGCACCGCGTCTTCGAACGCCAGGTGGTCGGCCAGGATATTCGTCCGTAGCGCTGCGTTGCCGTGGACGTACAGGTCGTACGGGAAGGCGCGATGGTGGGCGAGCGCGACGCCAAACATTTCAAAGCAAATGAGGAGGTTTTGAATGCCCGTGGTCACGTTCTCGACGCTCCAGGACCCAACGTCGTGCAAGACTTCAAAGCGCGAGAGGAACGCGAGGACGAGGCTTTGCCAAAACGAGAGGAACAGGACGGCTTTGATGCAGAGAAACTTGGGCATGGGGTGGAACGGCGCGAGGGGCGATTGGAGTGCCTTGTAGAACAAGACCAAGTAGTAAAAGGCGTACGTGATGGACGCATTGACGACAAAACTCGTGTACAAGTAGCCACGGGTCGCACGAAAGTCGCCGGGATCGTACAGGCCGTTGAGGTGCAAGACAATGGCCACGAGCGCCATGGTCGGTTTCACGACGACGAACTGCATGGTGGCCATTTTGCAGTCGCGCAAGAAGGTCGGGCCCAGGTGAATGGGCTTGGCCCACGTGTTCACGGGCCACGGATGGTCGAGATCCGGGAGTGGCTTGACCATTGCCACCATGCGTTCCTTGCTCCCTTGGCTCAAGTAGGCAATCAAGAGCGCGAGAAAGAGGTAGATGACGTACCCTTCGTACGAGTCGCGCATGAGATCGAGGTACAGCGCCGCGTCCTTGAAGCGAAGACTGAGCCACGAGTCCGTCGCGTAGATGGGGACCATCCACAAGATGCCGACAATCTACATGGTGCACAGCGTCAGCTTGGTTGCGAGCGTCTGGTTTTTATTTCGAGTGACGAGACGCACTACCTTGCTCTGCACGTTGGGTTGCGTAAAGTGCTGGAGATGGCCACGGATCAAGAGCGCGGACACGACGATGGACGCAGCGACAAAGACGCCAGCGACGGCCCATACGATGCGCTGGACCTCGCGCTCAGGGGCGGCCAGGGCATCGGCAGGCGCCCAGAAGTGCGTCGATCCATGGAAAGAGCTCATGAAGATTTTACAATAACATGGGGCAATATAATATTATTCTTTTCATATTGGCATTCTCATTTAGAAGATGAGCGCGTTCTTTTGGCGTCGCAGCTCGTGGTGGGTGGCGACAGCGCGTGGTTGCACGTGTGTACACTTCCACCCATCACTTGGTACCTTGAGCTTCTCCCGACGCAATTTGAGTGCGCCAAGTTGCGTCCCACGCTCGTATTGTCTCGATGCCTCTACGCCTCGACCCAGGGCCGTGGGGTATTACTACCCGTCACACGTGGCATTTCAGCTGAACTGCTTTTCATCGAGCCGAACTCCATGGCAGAATAATCGTGATTGGAAGTCTGTACTCAAGACAGGAGGCCTCGTGGTCGTGGGTACAGGCGCGCTCCTTGCTTCGACGTCGTGTACGTGGTTGGATTTTCCCTCTCAACAGGAATAGTATTGGCTCATTGTGGATTGTTATGGTAGTGGCGATCGGATTCTTTCTTGCTGGCGCGGCGGGCTTTGGCGTCTACTCGCTCTACCAGCGCTTCTTTGGTCGATTTCGAGCGCCAATCCGACCCTCAAGCGATCCGTTGCGTCATTTAGACGACGTGCTCCGTCGTCGTCGTCCACGCCATGCGTCAGCAGTCCAGAATGAGGTCGAATCGCTGGTACAAGGCCTGCCGATGGTCGTACGAGGATTTGTCACGAAAGTCTTTGCATTCGTCGGCAAGGCACTGCAGAGTTCGTTGGAGACGTCCGTCGAGCTACGACGACAGACGACGGAGCATCTACGAGCCAACCAGCGCGTGTGTGACGTCATGGGGAACGACGTGAGTGTCGGTCCACCAGTGCAGTGGATCGAGTCGAGTACGTGCAGCTCTGCGTCCACTTGACGATGGTTTGCTCTTAACGCCTCGTGTTCACGCAGCCGTGAATGGTGTCGGCAGCCTCAAAGCCGTGTTGCCAGTCAAGGGAACGGCCGGGTCGGCGCACGTGACGGTGAAAGCTTTGGTGGGTCAAGGACGCCAGCTCGAGTTGACAGCGCTGCAGTGTACGGCATTTGATGCTTGCCAGTGGATGGAAAGGGTACTCATGAAGTGTCTGCTGCGTTAGATTATCATCGTCCAACGGGGGACACGATCGATTTGCTGCGTCCTTCCTCGAGCAATGGTCCACGAAAGACCGTCATTGAGGCTGAATACGTCGACGTCGACCACCGTGGCAAGTCTCGGTGAAGAAGCTGCTTATCGGAGAGTATCCATCGGCTCAAGCCACAGAGTCTCCGAGCTCGTAGTGTAGTAGATTTGGCCAAGTAGGGCGAGGAGCAGGATATGGACGAGCATTTTGTATTTAATGCAAGCTTAAGGGCACCTTGTGCTCTATGTGTCTACTCATGGCTAGCTTTGAATCCGTTGCTTGGCAGTCGCATACGAGCCAAGATGCTTGACAGTGCACACCGACTGGAGTGCCGCGACGGCGCTGCGCACATGGGCGTCCTCAAAGTGGCCTAGAACTTCGACAAAGAAATCGTAGCCGCCTTGTTTGGGGCGGTAAAGGGATTCGAGACACGTGAGGTTGACGCCGTGGTGTTTCCAGACGGCGAGCGCAGAGAGCAAGGACCCGACTTCGTGCTTGATCTCCATGCTCAGGCACGACTTGTCCTTGCCCGTGGCCGCCGGAAACCCCTTGGAAACAATGACGAACCGAAGAAACGACTTGGGATCCACGCGATCGGCGTCCGACGCCAGAGCGTGAGTCGTGTCAAGTGGCTGCAACCCATGCGAGGCGGCCGCCCCGCTCGTCGTCACGGCCACGGTCGCTGCTTCCGCCCCCGCACGAGTCGCTGCCTCGGATACATTGGCCACTGCAATGAGCTGGGCGCTTGGCCACTTTTGCTCGGC
This sequence comes from Plasmopara viticola, assembly GCA_001695595.3. Classification (NCBI taxonomy): domain Eukaryota; phylum Oomycota; class Peronosporomycetes; order Peronosporales; family Peronosporaceae; genus Plasmopara; species Plasmopara viticola. The sequence continues at coordinate 185,388 of MBPM02000087.1, forward strand.
GTGAGCAAGGACGCGAGCGTCCACGTCACTTGGACAAAAGATCTTGGTCACGTCTCGATGCTTTTCTCTTGCTGCTAGAATGAACGACCGGGTGAGGACGAGCTCGGCCGAGACCTTTAACGAACTCTGCATGAGCTGCGCTTGCGTCTCTTTGATCATGCCAAGACGGGAATCTTCGATCGGGACGACACCGTACGCGGTCCGATTCGCACTGACGTCGTCAAAGACTTTGCTGATGGAGTCGACAGGCACCATTTGACTCTCGTTCAACGTCTCGCCGCCAAAGTGAGCGTGGGCTGCGAGCCAACAGAACGAGCCTTTGGCACCAGCCACTGCAATCGACGGGTGGGCCACGCGTTGGAGCAGGTACTGCACTTGCACTTCTTTGGTCAACGGCATGACAAAGTCACGGTACAAGGCGGAAATGAGCTCAGGATTCACTTTCATCTCCTTGTCCGTGGCACAATATGGCGCATTCGGGTCTTGGCCATACGTCGAAGCTTTCAACTTGACACGCTCAAGCACGTTCTGCCAAACACGCGTTACGACAAAGCAAAAAATGGATGCAAATCAAAGACGGACGCCAGCAAACCTGTTCAACGGCCAAATTCGTCAATGCTTTCATGATTCCATCCGCGTCGTTGGCAAGAATGAGGGCGGTATACCGCTCCGTCTCGGCTTGGAATTTCGCTTCGGCAATGAATTTCCCAAAGTGAATGCGCTTGCTCAGTGCCTGCAAGACGGCAATGTCCGCCGTGGCCGTCGATCCAAACTACATTGTCAAGAGAGCCAATAGTATTGTGGCCATGATTGCCAATGATAAGAAGTTGGAAGTATTCGTTACCGCAGTATCGTCGGTAGCGAGAAGTGTCAATCCCGGGAGGATCTTTTCTTGGTACACGCTCATGATGTGGTGGTTGATGTTGATGCGGTTTGGATGGAGGACGCGCGGGTAGTCGAGAAGCGGTAGAATGGGCTCTGGCAACAGGTGTGGAAAGAAGGCGTTTTCATCCGGTGACGTGTACCGACGCGTCAACGCGTGTAGCTTTTCAGTCTCGAGCAGCATAAAGTCCAAGAGACTGCCACTGAACGTCGTGTACTTGCCTTTCAAGCCTCCAAACGCCGCACTTTGACTGCATCATCCCTTGGTTTAATTGCCACTCTCTTGAATAATGTCACATTGGATAAAGTGTACCTACCTGTCTTTCATGCTCACGTAGACCTCCACGTTGCGTGGGAATTGAGCGCGCTCAATCAATGCAAAGATAATCGTCTCTTCTTGACTGCAATTGAATGTCCACCATATCAAAGTTTTGGCTTAAGAGAGAGAGAGAGAGAGTGAAAGGTTTGTACCGAATGAGGACATTGCGAAAATCGTCAAGCTTCACGGGCTTGCGGGGGTCTCCGAACACAACGTTATGGGAGCTCTGCATTTTGAAATTTACGAGTGGTGCCCATTGAACTACTGGTAATCGTACCGGTAGTGCAAGCTTCGTTCGTAAATTACATGACCATCTAGGTTTTTTTTATAATGCGGGCTAGACAAAATTTCAGAGGAAAACTTATCAATGTACGAAGGTTTTGACGCGTCGAGCGCGCTCTTCCAGTGATCTAATAGCGGCGTTGCTTCATCCTATCGCAGCGACTTGTTAGTGCAGACGACAATAATATTGCCCGAGGATGGCTGCCTACCTGAACTTCTTGGCGGGAAACCCCGTGGGGTCCTGCCGCACCATCTCCGTGGTCTCATCCAACGTCTCTGGGATGGCAAGCCCACGTTCGACGCGCTTCTGTAACCAAATGTGAAGGGCAGAAAGCTGCTCGTAGTTCCGTAGCATGTTGTTAATTTCCTCTGGCGACTGCAAGCAAAATCCGAAAAACAACAGACTTAGATTTGCATCTTTACCCATGCAAAGTAAGCAACGCCTACATGGCCAGCCTTTTCAGAGATTTTCCGTTTAACTTTGCCATTGACTAGCCGAGGATTCTTTAGATACTCGGGCTGCACAAAAGCGTTCCATCTCGTCAGCATTAAAGCATCAAGCCATTTGAAATGATGTACCTCCATTGCCTCGAGGATCGTCATAAAGGTCTTCATTTGCTGCACAGCAGTCTAGAACAGCAACAGACCTCAGCACTGCATCTAGTTGGAGCTAATCAGGGTCAAGTTGCAGTACCATGGACGAGACGCCGGGAATCATGGATCGCCAACCGCTTGCACCACTTGCCTCGGCATTTTTCTACAACCCCACAAAGATGGACGATCAGAAGGAGCTGGTGTCACGAGTCATGAAAGGTATCTGACCTTTAAATGGTCGTAGAAATCGTTGAGGTCGAACTTGGTCTGTTGCGAGAGATCAATCATCTGCTGCTTGTATGCCTCTCCTGCGGTAGTATCGTCAGTCTCCAGGCTACCGCGTATACATTGCTATCTTAATGAAAAGAGTACCCTGTTTGTGCTGATTGCGCTCCTCGAGCTTGCCCGACACTGTGTTTTTGATATTGGACAACACGCCCATAGAGCGCAATTGCATCGACAAGTGTGGATAAGCGACTGCATGCTGCGCGGCAGTGGATTGCACATTTGCGCGGCGGAGCTGTTGCAGCGCTAAGCGCATCACATTCGCTCGCAGTGCTTTCGCCATCGGCGTCAGTGGTATTGCTACTTCAGGACTAATTTGACGCAATACCAGCCATTGCGGTACCTTTCATTTAGAAAATGTACTTCTTATAGAAAAAAATAGGCGCGCTTATAGTGATGTCGCAACTTGGAATATATCTGCTTTTGAAGGATACGTGTATTTACAGAATCTAGATGAGCTCAATGTCTTGATAGAGTCAATACTTATTGGCTAGAAACCCAAGATAACTATCCCGACAAGTTACGGTGTGAAAAATATTGATATCGTTGCCTATACCTCACTTTTCGACACGCTGGAGCGATGACCCGAAAGACCATTAAGGACGTCATAATGCATCGTGCTTTTTGTCCATTTGTGATCATATGTAAGATATGGCGTTAACTTGGTAGACGTGATAGGAAAAGGAGACACGGCTGAAGAAATGCCTGTGCTAATCACAATTTTATTTATACTATGGGTCGTCCGAAAGGAGCAATAGTGACAATGTTGTCAAATCGAACTGTGTTTGGCATCATTTCGGATGATGACGACCTGGAGCTGCTCTTTAGCAGGCTCGGATGATCGGCCTCTTCTCAATTGTCTTTGATATCCATTTAAGTTTCTATGCTGTGAGCGCGTGCATATTTGATATAGTGGCAGGAAGTGTGGACTAAGTTTCCAGTTCGTACTACCGATACTTCCGGTTTATATGTCCGATATGGGTGGCTTTTAAAAAAATGATAACAGTGTTCATCCGCTTGCATTTATATGGTAGGCACTTTGCTGACAGGAATAAGATGTGGGATACATATTATTGCCTTCTGCGTCATCGTTGAGCGGTACGAAGTGCTCAGGCTATAAAGTAATCCTATGATCGGAGCAAGCGCCGTTGGTTTAGTGGTAAAATATCTCGTTGCCAACGAGATGCCCCGAGTTCGATTAGTTCTACACACGAAAGGTCTGATGTGCTGGAACTTACGGATGCTTTCTCATGGAGTCCAAAATCAATTCATGCTTACCGCGCCTACTGCTTAGTGAGCTATGCGAAAAGAGAACCTACAGGCAAGAATTTTTAAAAGGCAATTTGCAATATAAGTGCATGAGGCCTTTTTTTAAGCGTCCGCTTTTATAACGATATACATTTTTCGGAAAAGGTTGGGGTGACGCCCTCCTTCCAAGCGCGGGGGCTAAATGCTCGCGCGCTTCGGGCAGGTGCTCTCGGGCATCTGCAGGTCTCTAACGAGTCTCACCCTCGACGCGACGGTCTCCAGCACCAAGGCGGCACCTGGGCTCTTACCAAGTCAGAAGTACACAAAATAATGGAAGACCCTCACGGCCTCGGTGCTGGCTGCACTGCCCGCCGAACGAGACTCGACGTATGCGGACACCACTCTATGCCGTGGACTAGCCATAGAGCCTAGCACGTGCATAACTTGGCAACGCGATAACGTAATACAATACAATACAATACATAAAAAAAATTGTTGCTGAAAAATGCGGCGATCCTAAGCTGATAAATACGGCGATCTTAGAATGCTCATGTATAAAGGGCACACGAATAAATAATGATCGATCACGGGACCATGGTCTGGTTGAAAATAACGATCATCGCACAAATCGTACACTGCAGATGCTTTTGTTTTGAACAAGCTAGGGCACATGATCTTTGCCTGTCTTGAAGAGGCCACCAAAATAAACCTTCGACTCGTCCACAGGCTCTTAAATGGTTGCTGGAAGAAGCCGCACACAAGGGTAACGTCAATCACCACTAGGGATTAAAGGAACAATAAGTGTCTGCGATGATTACGAATTGATGCACATTTTAGAGCTTAGATTCTAAGGCCTTGACTGCTTTCAATAGCATTTCAGCAGCAAAAGTGTTGATTGTATGCACAGGCGTACGGAGGTTTAGGCTTGCTGAGAAGCTTTGCTTGTCAGCAAACAGGTGGGATTGAATAGAACAAGTTGTTTGGTGAAGATTTCATTTTGCCACGAATTGCAAAAACTATGCGACCTATCGAGCTCATTGCTATCTTGTCAGCCTGTCATCGCTTTCTGCAGCTGCAAATTTAGCTTTACGCTTGTCAGCTGTGTTTCGTTAGTGGCAGAAACGTGGACAAAACTTTGTGCACATTCGTCGAAGCCTTACCTCTGCACTTGTTGGTATCGAAGCAATGCCAGTAAGTGCGATGAACCAAACAGAGAACGGGTGCATCTGATTAGGTATGAAGACCTAAGCACTGGCAAATTTTTCAGTTTGCAAGAATTAAAAGCATCTTCGCTGGGCGTCACGAAATTATGGGTTTTTCTGCAAGATTTTAAATGACTTATTTTTTACCCCATCCTGTTCCACCTTTTTATCGGTCAGAAAAGTTGTGATCCGAAAAAATAACATCACTGCTGATCGCACGACGAAAGAGATAAAGAGGTGGTCCCGCGCATCGATCGCATCATTCCATTTCTAGGACTTCATCTGTCTGAAACGGTCAAGTACCTGTAGGTAATCCCTCCGTTTTTCATTTGCTGCATCTATGATTGAAGCCTAAGCGTCCGCAATAAAGTGGAACACATGCCTACGCTCTTTTGTCGAGACTTAAGATTTTAGTAGCAGAGCACTTAAATATAACAACTTATGCAATCTGTGACATTGATTTCAGGAAGCTTTTGCTGCAAAATCATACCTTTCCAGCGGTATCATTGTAAGTACAAGGTTTACACGAGGAACTTGAATTTTTTTAATCCGTGAGATCGACGAAAGATTTAAGAAAATGCTTTATCCTTGCGGTCGACGCAGCCAATGATGCGGAGTACGAAAACCCGTCCACTTCGCTGCCTGCAAAGCTTTCTGTAATATTGCGCCTACTATATGATCACTCATTTTTAGTGTTGTCATTGTTGAAAGCCCTTAAACTTATGCTAGTCATTGAGTCAAATATTATCATCACTGAAGGAAGTCGATCGCACATTAGCTTGTGTGGCTAATATTTTGAGCAACAGGAGCTTTTAATTCTATGTAAAGGAAAAATTTATCTCTAATTCTATATACGCCTCCATGTCGTATAGCAACTTGCGTCCTATGTGCCGAATTTGTTGAATCAGATGTTGATTACGCTCCAAGAAGTAGCGCAAGAACTCACTGTCACTATCAAGTCTTTATCAAACCGTGCATGCACCGAAATTGGACACTACATAATGCACACAATAAGAGTTTTCGTATCCTGGTAGCTTATTTTCATGAACTACAGCACTCGGTAATACATACGCTGAAAATAATAAAAAAAATATGTTAATCGAGGTTCGGAAGTGCCACATGCAAATGTAGCTGACTGCTTGTTGTACAGCAAAACTTGTTGGGGGCGCGTCTTTTATCGCTTATCGCTTTATAGATACGTGCTAGTTTGTGAAATTTATGCGCGAAGTCAATTGAATGACAATAGATTTCTACAGCCGCAAAAATCATGCTTACTTGTGTATACTAGCAAAGACCTTTTTGGATTTAAAAGTGCGTACCCGAGTTATAAAGCAAATTATAATTAATAAGACTATAAAATCTTAGGACCGTACAACACAGCTAAGCATTTTATCCGGAGGGCTATCTTGAAGTAGAAATGAGAGCTGAGCTGCTATTCAAATGTATTAAAGGTCGTCAATCTAGTCGTGGGGCTTAAGATGGCTTAATGCCTCAAAAGACAGTCTTGCATATTCACAACTTTTGCTGTGTTTCCGCTGCAGGCGCGTCAAGCGCAACTGCAAGTGCTTGAAATCTGAGCTCAATTAGGGGTGGGCCAAACAAAACTGGCATAGTATAGCAAGCTATTCCTAATAAATTTTGATTATTATGATCGATTGAGGATTATTGCAGATTAAGCATAAGTGCATGCTTGTGTCGTACCTATTTTCATCCAAAAATTCGTTAAGGCTAAATTGAGTGGGGCAAAGAAAATTGGCATAGTATAGTGAGCTTTTTCCATTATATTATACCCATTTCCAATAAACGAACAATTTTTTTGATAGCTATAATCAAGTAAGGACTATTGCCGGTTAAGGGCTTCGATTATACGTGTCATACCAAGTACCTAATCCAGAGAATCGCATGATCTACTATTGTACGACCCGTAGTGCACCATAATAGTTCTTAACAAAATTTCTGACCAAAATAACTAAGCCTTTTATTTTGTTCCCTCTATTGCACGCATGATTTGATCTCAAATAATTTAGATACATGTCTTTAACGTATATAACCGCCATATGGTACAAGACTTTTGTCATATCATCTAGTATACGGCTTTGTTTGCTTGCTGATCGCCTGGTATATAGAGAGTGTTGATCTGTTGCTCTCATTATTTTTGGCGTACTTCTTACTGTACGAAAGCGGCGATAGAGAGCTCCAATCATAAGCGCTGTATGACATAAATAATCGACTTATTACTGCGAAATGACTGTATAAACATCAACAACTTTTTCGCTTACAAGCACTATGTTCAATCGACTGCTCATCTGGCCCAACACTTTGTCGTTAAAATGCTTCGATAAACATCTCCTAAGCCACTTGGCCAACCAGTAGTAGACCTCCCGCGTGTTTACTTGCTAGGCTGCTATCTTAAACCTCTTGTTGGACTGCTTGCCGGACGCTTACCTATTTTCTTGTTACAAGGACTTAGCCACTTGCTTGCTCTGTACTTGACTGCTCACTTGCCACTTGATTTGATCGACAAGTCATTACAAACCGGAGAGACTCAAACTGTGTGTACAGCAAGAAGGACTGATCACATCGAGCTATTGGGCGGTGAAGTCTTGCTTGCGGCTCATACATGTGCTATGATTGATGGTTTTGTGGCTTAGACCTCTAAAATCTTTTGAGCCCCTACTTCACCTGAAAAGGTACGAAAACTTAGAGGCAACAAATACTCTTTCCAGCTTGTGACACGCAAAAGGCAATGCGTGATGCAGTACATCGGTATACGCTCTAGTATAATGTACTAAATAGTAACTGAGTGACATTTTTGCATCGCGCACCGACTTTCGGTACGTTAATTGCTACCGTGTGAATGCAGATGCAGCTAAGCAAATTTGTGGCCACCTATAAGCCGGTGTCAGGGAGAAAAGCATGGCTCTTCTTAGATGCTTTGGGTGCATGCATACGGTAGCGATAGTCAGTCGCGGGTATTAGTATATGAACGGAAGGTATTTCAAAGGACGTCAAGCAAAGGTTTTGTTCATAAAATATTAGAAAGATCTTTTAGCTGCCAAATTTACTGTATATAACAAATAAAGAAAGCCTAGCTGATGCAGGTAGTCCTTTAACAAATTGAGTGAAAGGGTTAATTTGCAAGTATTTGCAATGCACTTAAAATTGTGCAAGAGTGCTTGACAAATCGATATCTGAATAAGTGGAAGTAGATATTCAGCCTTAAGATGCCAAAATAGGTGTATCTGCGCTAGAAGACGCAGTTTCTTGTATAAGTTTAACACCAAACCAGAATTTGATAAGTCCCACGCGTAATCATCATGACAATACTTTTTGTTACGAGCGCTTGCCATTGGTTTTGCTCTAGAGTCATACAAGCGATCATTAAGAGTGCCCCCTGGTATGAAGGGTATTGACGTAGAGCTCAATGTGATGGTACGCGATAGATAACATACCGGAAGGAAGATCACAATAGCCTTCCGTGAACAAGTCTGTGGTCTAATACATAGAATAGAATCTGCGGTTTTTATTACAATGAAAATTATATCGCACATGTGCTCTCCGTGCTTGTTTATGGAAGTAAGCGACGCCGAGGTTGCTATTGTCGGGATTCATATCATGTTGAATTTGATATCCATGATAGTGCAAGGATAATGAAGGATATGATGAGCGCTATGAAGACCATACCCAAGACAGATGACCTCACCTCTGCCTAAGATTTTAAGCTCAACAGATGGTTTGAGTTATACCGGGCCAAATGCGGAAAGATTACCGGGTGGTTAATATATAAAAGGGTGTCGGAAGTCATTACGACTTCTATTGCAAGGTAGTAGCAGAAGCTAAACTCGACATATTCGGTCCTTGCCTTGGCAACGAAGAAGGTTTCAAAAAGACAGATAGGCCTTCTGCGCTCTGTTTTTTTTATTTGACTTCTCGCGCTAATATTTATTTGCCATTACGTCAATAATTAGATCACATCGGTAGACGTGTTTGTTTGGCATTTGATAAGCTATAGATTCATGGTTAGGTTACCACAAGAAAGGACCAACCACCTTAGCTGCTTATATCAATGTACAATACGGAGCCGAGTTACGAGAAAAATGATTACCACAGAATTTTTTTTCCGACGCACGATAAAACCTTTTCGGAAAAGGTTGGGGTGACGCCCTCCTTCCAAGCGCGGGGGCTAAATGCTCGCGCGCTTCGGGCAGGTGCTCTCGGGCATCTGCAGGTCTCTAACGAGTCTCACCCTCGACGCGACGGTCTCCAGCACCAGGGCGCCACCTGGGCTCTTACCAAGTCAGAAGTACACAAAATAATGGAAGACCCTCACGGCCTCGGTGCTGGCTGCACTGCCCGTCGAACGAGACCCGACGTATGCGGACACCACTCTATGCCGTGGACTAGCCAGACTGAGCCTAGCACGTGCATAACTTGGCAACGCGATAACATAATACATTACATTACATAAAATGGGATTAAATGCCACATTTAAGCACTCTAAAATTCCCCGTCAAATTTAGAGCACACGCAGCAATTATTGCGGCCAATGAATGATCTTCCAAAATTGTACGCAATAGCCAAGCGTGAAAGATTTTTTGCGCACCAGCGTACAAAATGTACTTCCTAGATGATTAAAGGGGTCCACAACACTTTACTAAAGTATCCATTATCCTATCGTGTCTGGCAAACATAATCTGTAGTTCCACAAAGGAAGAGGGCAACTTGCTGAGTTTATATGTTGAGGTCCACAAGAAATAAGGGCTGTCGATGATCGTTTAATGGGTTTGAAGATGCTTTCCGCGTTCCCACTATTGTGCCAGATACATTTAGCGATAATAAAATAGTTTTTGTGGTCTAAATAGAGGCTAAAGAATGTGGTGTGAGGAAAACACACAATATTGCTGCTTAAACGTGAGGAATGTGGTGTTAGTTACTATTTCCAGACAATATTGCTGCTTAAAGGTTGACACACGTGAATACTTAATGCAAGACGAAAAACCCTTAGTGGCACGAGCGTCGGAAGGGATGGAGCTTTGAAAAAGCAATAATTGCACACTAAACCTATCTATGCCTTCGCAATAATAAAAAAAAATGTCTGTAGGCGCAAGAGGCAACGCAAGGCACAGAGTGTCGGGCCAAACAGCCGCCACTCTTTCGGCCGAGGGGGTAGAGGCGTAGTGCTCATCTCTTCTCATGTTTTCGTTAAGCTACGACCCCCACCATCTGTGTCCTTTTCGTCACCTCGAACCATTTTGTTGTGTACTCCCTTCCGACCAAGCATCACCCGCGACGACTCACGTCGTACAACATCACCGACACAAATAGTAGGAGCCGCAGCTCACCCGAACTCCTTCTCTACTTCCCTGCATGAGCCAAGGAAGCCCACCGAATCGTGCATGGCCAAACCCACGACTCGGCCCGACGCCAGACAGCCACCCATTCTAGCCCTGGTGGGCTTCCAGAACGGACATGGCTTCTTGAATCTTGGCTTCCAGCGCCTCTGGACTCTCCAGCAGGTGCAGGAGCTCTCCATTGTCCATTTCCAGCAGCATCCCCGTGATTTTACCCGCCAACTCAGGCTGCTGGCGGTGAATTAAGGGGTACAGACGCTCGCCAATCATATTCTTTTGAATCTCGGGCGAAGCAGCAGCTAGCGCCGCCGAGGTTAGTGGCTCCGGGCCCGCGTTTTGGACAGGAGCAGCAGGGGGCATCACACCCTGCGGCGGGACATCACGCGTCTGGTGATTGCGGGCATTCGCCGTGTACTTGAAGTTGCGGCGATTGGGCGGAGCTCCTTGCGGTCCTTGTGGGCCGGGCCCCTGGCGGCCACGACGTGGCTGACCACGCTGCTGTTGCATTGGCATACCATAGCCAGGCATGGGGTAGCCACCCGGCGCGGGCGCACCCGGCACACGAGCGCCGTACGGGATGGGACCGCGCTGGACGCCACGAGGCATCATTTGTTGTGGGTACATAAAGCCTTGGCGGGCTTGAGGTGGCAGCTGACCAGGTTGACCGTAAAACATTGGGGCAGCTCCGTACATGGGCGGCTGGCCCATGGGCATGCCACGACCAACCACCATGCCCGCGCGCTGCTGGGCATGCTGCGCCTCTAGCTGGGCGCGCCGCACTTCTTTCCGCTGCGCAAGCGCGACGTACACGGGCTTGCCCGAGACCAGTTTGCCATTCATCTCGGCCACCGCCTTGTTGGCCTCGTCAGGGGTTGAAAAACAGACAAACCCAAATCCCCGCGAGTTGCCATTCGGGTCCCGCATGACACGGGACGACGTGATCGTGCCACATTCTGCAAACGCCTCTCGCAGCTCGTCGTCCGTTAATTGATCGTCTAGATTCTTGACGTACAGGTTCACACCTTGGTATTTGTTAATGCGCTCCATCTTGAGCTGTTCAAACTTGTTGCGAAGCTCTCGTTCTCGCTCCGAGCGCTTTTGCGCCTTCCCCACGTACAGCTCGGTCTCGACTCCCTCTCCGGCAGGATACGCCTTGCCGTTCAGCGCTTCGACTGACCGGTGGGCCGAGTCCGAGTCTTCATAATTCACAAACCCAAAGCCACGATTGTGGTCCGGGTTCGTATTGTCCTTCATCACCACCGCACTCAGCACTTTGCCAAATGGCTCAAACTCCTTCATCAAGTCCGCATCCGTCCAATGCGTAGGCAGATTCTTTACGTAGCAGTTGGTCCAATCGTCGGCATCGGGACGGTCCTGGCGCTTTTGAAAGTGGCCCACAAACACCTCGGTGCCAGCAATGAGCATGCCATTAATCTTCGTAATGGCTTCCGTCGCGGCCTCTGCAGTCTCGTAATGCACATACCCGTACCCCTTGCTATTGCCCGTCGTGTGATCAATCGCGACCTTGCAACTGAGAATGTTGCCGAAAAGCGAAAACGTATCGTACAGGGCCTTGTTATCAATCGACGTGTCCAGGTTCTTGACAAAGATGTTCCCGACGCCCGACTTGCGCAGCGATGGATCACGCTGCGACCACATGATACGACACGGGACGCCCTTGATGCTCGTAAAGTTCATCGTGTCGAGCGCACGTTCGGCATCGGCCACGTTGTGAAAGTTCACGTACGCGTAGCCCAGCGAGCGACGGGTGACGGCGTCGCGGCACACGCGGATACTGGCCACTGGACCCACGGCATTAAAGATCTCAAAGAGCAGCGCTTCCGTCACATCGGGGTGGATGTCGCCGACGTACAGCGACGCCGTGTGGAACGGCTGCGCCGCGCCCGTGGCCGACGAGGTCGAAGCTGAGGTCGCGGTCGCGGCCGGTGTGGCGCTGACGGAAGCAGGAGCGGGGCTGTTGGTCGGGGACGATGCGGAGTTGGCCATGGCTGCAGCGAAAAAGCGAAACAAGAGGCAGAGTCAGCGAAAGTGCGCCACCTCGAGCAGAATCGAGTCGACAGACCTGATGGTAGAAGCAGAAAACCTTTTTTTTCTTTTTTATTGAAAGAGAGAGAAAGAGACTGGCATCATTGGTGGAGCACGATGCGAAATTCTCGACACGGAGACGGCCAACGTTGTGAAAAAGTAATTTTACCAAAGCGCAATTTGGCCCAATATGATTGGGGTGTACACAAGAATATTCGAGTACCTCTCAATTCGGGTGGGCCACACTAATCGCCCCCACCAGTCATCTGTGCTAACGACGGATCGGCTGGTGCGTTGTAAACACCTGTGGCTTGGGCCACAAACCATGTAGCCATTCAGAGGTGGTCAAAGTCTCATGAGAGCTTTCTGCACGTTAAGCAAGTGCTTGGCGGGATCAATAAGTAGGAGAAAGAAGTACATGTATGCGATGGCGGAATGGGGTAAATGCCAAAAATATTATTAAATACGGTCTTCTCGTATCTTCGGAGCCGAAGACTAGCTCATGATAGATACGAGAAGGTTTGTAAGCGAAGTAAGAAAGAGTGATCTGTTGAAAGGGTCACCACGATCATCTCCTCTAATGCTCTTATAAGCCATAATCTATGAACCATGTCGGGATCGAAAAATCCTATTGAAGAGCAGTGTGTGGCACTGATTAAAGTGCACAGCTACGCCTGAGTTTTAGACTGCAATCACGTAAATGGTCTCTGCAAGTGAGACGGGTACATGTCATTGGGGAAAAATACAACATTTAAGTGTTTCCAATTGGTCATAAGTCGAAAATCTGCGCTTACTCGATGAAGTACTTGTATGTATGGGGATCAGGTACGACTTCGACCGAGCAAAAGCTGCCACTGTAACGCAAGCTGACATGTATACACCCAGGAGGCAGTGGGCAGCTTGGACTCGAAATCGAAGACGATTACGCTCTACCACAACGTTGGGAAAATGATCAAGTAGATCGCACTCAATGAATGTGTAATAATTACCTCTATAAACGAATTACTTGCAGATCCAATTTGACTCTGTCACATCGGGTGGATGCCACAGTGCAGGTAGGTACGTTAAGCGAACGTATCAACACAACTTACTCCAGCTTGATACTCTTAGGAATTGATTGCAAGGATCGGCTCTTTATTTGGGGCTTAGACGATCGCGGTCAGCTTGGACGAGCGACGTCTAATCAACAACAAAAGCTCGTCAACTCTCCTCAAGAGTCGGTCGTATGGATTCCACGTGAAGTTGTACGAAATGTGTGACGATGTGCTCAAGTGATATATATGTAAACACTTTTGTGTCAGGACAGACGACAAAGCTCGTTGCTTGTGGGTGGTCGAGTACGATAGCAGTCGCTTCGTCAAAAGACAAAAGCGATCGGGTCTTTTCATGGGGATCCAATGAATATTGTCAGTTGGGCCGAAGCCAAAACGCTGTCGACACAGCAACAGAGATTGTTCACTTGCCTTTACGCTTACACGTTGCAAGCATTGCTTGTGGCTGGAAACATTCGCTACTTGCCACAATTGACGGAGACGTCTTTGCTTGGGGAACCGGACGACACGGCCAATTGGGGTTTGGAGACGCCACGTTAAAAAGTGAAGTCCCCAAGCGCATTGAGGCATTGAACGGCACAGCTATCACTCACGTCTTGTGTGGCTTGGAACATTCCGTGTTTCGCTCTTGCAACAGTGAAATATTCACCTGTGGTAACAATCGGCATGGGCAATTGGGGAGCTCAATAGCGTCAGAAAACCTTGAAAGGCAGGGTTATAATCTACCTGTGCGGGTGACAGACCCACGAGACAGCAGCCAAAGTCTACGTGCTGTCCACGTTGATTGCGGTTGGCATTTTGTAATGTGCCTTTTAAAGACTGGAGAGCTCGTGACTTGGGGCAAAGGTAGCCACGGACAATTGGGATTGGGAGGGGTGGAAAACGCGAGAGAGCCCAAAATCGTGCCGTTCTCTCATCCGATTCGCCAAATCACATGCGGAAGTGAACATACAATGGTCTTGACAACTTGTGGGGATCTATACACGTGTGGTTGGGGAGAACATGGCAACTTGGGTGAGTCTGAGCTGGTATAACATCCACGTAACATCCTAACACCATCTTTGCAGGACATGGAGATAAGGCGAACCAACTTTTGTTGAAAAGGGTCGTATATTTCTCAAACCTTCGCCAAGATGTCATCAGTATCGCAGCCGGTGGAGCTGTTTCCATTGCTGTCACGAGCTCTATACGAACTTGTTTGAATTAAGAAACTGCGGATTCTATTGCTTTGATCTAGACCTATGTCATTGACTATAAAGGTAGCAAGCAGTCTTTATAGTTCCACCTTATAAAAGTTTGATCTTGCGTTTCACCTGTTTTTTCTGAATGTCGATCATGCGCAGTTGCAGTTCCAGCTCCTCCTTCGCTTCTGCCTCGCCGCTTTGAACTTGTTGGTTAAAATGTTGTTCTTGTTTACGTAACTGCGCCAGTTGTTGCTCCAGCTCTTTTTTCGACTCGGCATGACGTGCATTCGACGGCTTTAGCACACCCGGTGCAAGGAACGGCATCCCCGAAGTTGCATAATTTGACACGGACGTCGAATGTGTAGTCGCCGTCGTCACGAGCTGATGCTCCACTTGAGATGCATGAGCACATTCCTCCGCCATTGCTTGAAACTCAGTCTTCTCCACTTGCACGCCCAACTTTTCATCGGCCTTCTTCTTGAGCTTTTCTACCAGAAACGACTCGTCTTTCCCGGCAAAGTACGTGTACAAGCCATTCCCTAGCACCAGAGCAAAGACGACCCAATAGATACGCATGGGCAGCGATACTGGCTGGTGCGAGCGATCGCCCCAGTCCGAGCCGATGATGCGCGCGAGCGACGAATCGAGCTCGGCCTCGTGCGTGTTGGCGCCATAACGTTTGGCCACACGCACGGTGCCAGGCGTCACAGAGCGAGTTGATGCACTCGGCAACGTAGTCGCGTGTTCCTTGCTGTTGCAAGATGCGGGCTTAGCGCTGCCAGTGGTGCTCCATCGGCGTCCACCCACACGACGTCGAAAACACTTTAGTGGGTGGTGATACATGCAATATTTTTTTCATTCAAGCCGCGAAAATGCGTATATGATAGTATTATTTGGTATTACTACATCAATCTAATAAAATTGTAGGGGAACATTTCTTGTAATGCAGTGAACCAATGTGAGGTAAAACGCGACGTTGTACGTGATGGATGCGGTGTAGAAATGTAAGAATTGGTTATACGAATGGAAATTGAAGGACCTGAATTTCTAAGAGATCTTCTTTGAGCATTACCAAGCAATTTATGGCTCGGACAACAAGCGCACGACACAATCAGAGAACGTGGTTCCCTTTTTTTAACTTCTAAGCTAATCGAGGCAAGCTTTGTTCTTGTGATGTACGTGTTAGGAAGGGTAGCACATTTTGTGAAGTATTTAAGCGCAACGTTTCAGGGACCAAAGACCTTTTCAATGTTCACGCATGAGTTACCACGGGCCGTATTCCTTTAATGTTCATTGTACGAAAAGCACCAATTTAAGGTCCACCAGGTAATAATGCGCAGGCTTCTCGATATCGTAGCTGTGACAAAGTCACACAACATTTTGCACAGGGGAGAATATCAGAAAAATATGAGATCTCCCATTGAACTATCGCTCTCCATTCTTGTTCTGAGGATATCGTCATGTCCAAATTGAAGACTGACTTATTTGTTGCAATCTTTATCCTCAAATTCT
Organism: Plasmopara viticola; assembly: GCA_001695595.3. Taxonomy (NCBI): domain Eukaryota; phylum Oomycota; class Peronosporomycetes; order Peronosporales; family Peronosporaceae; genus Plasmopara; species Plasmopara viticola. Next base: position 201,345 of record MBPM02000087.1, read on the forward strand.
GCTAGCAGGAATCATATCCATTCCAGTATTCTTTCAGGCACCTCAGTGTGCAAATTTGTGTTCTTTAAGAGCTTTATCTGGCTTCGTCACAAAAGCTTGGCTTTACCTCAAGCTCCGTTATATTTTTCTTAGTAAGACATGGAGTATGTCTAATAAGAGAAGGATGAGTGCTGCTCTTAACTCTTGCCTTACATACGTGTCATATCGCGCATTCGCGCCATGGAGTAGATCCAATACAGACAGATCGCGGCTGTGACGTGACTTTATTTATAATCATGGCGACGCGGAAACGCATCAGCCAAAGTATTTGCCTTCTTTGCAAATCGAGGAGCCATCAGGCCATTTTCCGAAAAGTGTGGGGCGTCTGCGTTGTAGGGTGCCATCTGTGACGCGTACGATGTTACCGTTGGTAGGGCTTTGCTTCCACTAGACACCGAGAAGCGTGGTTAAGTGATCACATTTTGATTTGTGCAGCTTTGATATAGTGAGAAGTGATATTGGATCCATGACATGGAACCATATAGGCACTAGACAATTACAGAACTCACCTGTTAGGCTCTATTTGCGTCACTACTGAACGATCGTTTAAGATTCGGTACGGCTAGAATCAGCTTTCATAGCTGGGATTTATCATCTTTGTCAAACATCCCTTGAGGTTGGGCTTCCCTCACCATTGTTGTGTAAGGCTTGATCTCAACAAATGTGGTAGCGCGAGACCCACCTCCGGTGTAGCCACATGATTGAAATGGACAAAATGAAATTGATATCGTGATGCAAGGATGATCTAGAAAAAATGCTTCCTATCATACACCGACATTTTGGGTCGGAAAGCCAGATGGCAAGTGACGCATCGCCCCCCCTTAATAAGCTAAATCAAGGAAGCCATCTTGGACCAGACGTCGGTTTCCGAAGAGGGTGTGCTGCATAACATCGTGGTATACGGTTAGTTGTAGAGTGTGGATGACGGTTGATACTATATTCCATGCAAGAAACTGACAAATTTTGTAGTGGATGCCACCAAGAAAATTTCGTCGTTGGCGGTGATGGCGCACGTCATGGACAATGAACGACTCAAGCACCCAAAAACGTTGAGTGCATGAACGGCTTGCCGGAGCGGTACCAGAAAATTTCGTAAGAAGTTACATTCACTAAGCTTGCAATAATGATACGTGCTAACACTTTTTTATTCACGTCAAGAAGAAAAAGTGATTGTGGACTGAAGCGCGCGAAGCCTCGCATAGCTGGTGTTTTACTGGAAAATAGTTGCGATTAGCACATGTGCTGTAGAGGAGCTTACGCTATGATAGCTCGAGCTTTTTTTCGAGGGAAATGGAATTGAAAGAGATGACAATTTGCCGGCCGAAGTCTGTTTGCCATTTGCGGCATGGAAAGCGCTTTGTAAATGTCGTTAAGCCAACTCCCGTGATTGCTATGAGTACAATTTTTTTCTAGCACGTCCACCTGTTTTCCGTTCCCGAAAACAGAGGGAAGTGCTAGCACTTGACCGACATTCACGCATCGACCACACCTTTGTGACAATCGAAAGTCGAGATAAAAGAAAGAACGACTGTTGACATCTAATGACCCGTACAAAGTGGTGATCACATGAGAAAATTGTGAGCAAAATGACGTAGGACGACTAGTGCTGATAAAGGACCCGGAAGTGTTTAAACAGCCTGTCTCATTTGCAAGCGTTGCGACAAATACAATCTTATCTTGGTCTCCCGAAGTAAAATATTCGATATTATAGGATCTACGTAATTTTCATGTCAAATTATTGATAAACCACGCGATGGGAGGCTTTAAAAGATGCTTGGGTAGAAGGTTGTATCTCAGATCAGGCTAAGGCAGGTACACTGAACGAGAAAGGCAAGTAAGTCTATGCTCACGTTTATTTAGTATGCACAAGAACAAGTCGCGACCGCTCCGGTGTTATGGCTTTTTGATCTTAATGGACTACATGTCGTCGTAGTCTGCGCAAGCAAGTCAGTACACCAGTTGATTATGAAGGTTTAAGTAGATCAACCTCTAAAAAAAAACTGCGATAAACGGTCGCCCTCGGCATCTTAGTCATTTCCAGATGAAGATACCGAGGGTGAACGAGTCTACATGTACTAAGAGGAGAAGGTTTTTTCTGACGAACGTAAAGACTAAATAGCGGCTTTTACTTTTAGTGATTGGAGAGGTAAAAAAGAAGAAATTCGAATAGTGGCTAGGAATTTCGAAATACTCGAGATATCAGTACCATTTACTTCCGAAGAAATGCAAAGCCATGCTATCGGCTGCGCGATAAAGCGGTTGTGAGATTAATATAAGCGATGCCAGACCAGTGGCACAACGTGTAGGTAACACAACCATTTCGCGAAGGGCATTCAGCCTTGTTCGGAAGCCATTTGTGAAAAAAATCCATTCAAGTGTGTTGGCTTTATCGTCGGCGTCACCTATTGTTGTGACCAGCAAAAAAAGTGGAATCTAGGTCCGCTAATGTATGTTACCACCGGGTGAGCGACAAAACCCGTCGGATGGTCTTTATAATGCCTAAATTCGTTTTCTTTTGGGAAGCCGCAACAGAGTGCTGTTGTATCACTTATTCTATAGGCTAATCGAAATGCGAAGCAGTCGGAAGACAGAGCAAATTTAACTGATCATTGCGCTCATCACATCATTTGGTCCCCTCACATGCCTCTTGGGCTAGAAATTTATAACCGTCTCACTACTAGTAAAAGGATGATTTGTCTCGATATAAATGGCTTTACGATGGACATTGAGAGTCTGATGTCATCCATCACCTATGTGATCGTATCAGCCCAAATGTGTAGATCGTTCTATTGCTTTATCGTACTTTGTAAGAAGTATACTAAGGGTGATCGATCAATTTCTGTTCAGCTCATTTATAGGATTGTCCACCTCATCGGCGGCTTGAAAGACTAGATTTGCCTTTTTTTCCTTGATCTCATAGTGCTAAAACCTTGCTGCCTTGGTATTGCTAAACCTCCCTATTTTAAGGTGAGGATAAGTCGATAAACACACTGTACAATTACTAACGAGGGAAGTGTTCGTTGTGTGTACTAATTGATTAATCTTTCTTGTGCCTGGATCACCGCTATCCAAGAGTAAGCCAAAGTGTTTTCGGTTTTCTCGCACGCAGCAATTAGATCAAGCAAAAGTTAATTTCCAAGAAAAGGAATAAAAGTCACTGATAGATATGTGATTACATTACCGGAAGATCGCAATGATTCAGTATATATAACGATTCATATAAGAAAATTAACGAGAAATTAAAATCGAAAGAAATTTTGACTATTGGCAAATTATGAGAATAGATGGGAAAATTATCGGCTTGAAAATGGTATAAAGTACCATCTTTTATGGACATATCTGTTAACATTACACCGCTGAACGCATGTTGAACAGGTGGATGGCTTTACAGTAATTACAAGTACGTCACAATTAGTAATTACATATGGTAGCCGTTCATTGGTCAGGATAAATATATTCACTTCGGTTTTTACTTTCTTCTTAACAGATTAACAGCCGCAAACAACAGCCTCGCATCACCACACCGTCACCGCCATGACTACCAAGCGCACCGAAGTCCTCCTAGGAGATGGTAACTGCTACCATTGGGAGTTCAACATGAGAATGGCCCTCGCAAGAAAAGGGCTGCTAGGACACATTATGGGCGCGAAGGGCGAGAGCGAAATAACGGAGACGTGGCTCGTGAATGACGCCAAGGCATTGGGTATAATTGCCCAGGGCGTCGAGATACAACACCAGACCAAGGTACGGTCTGCTACTCGTGCCTTGGAGGCATGGGGAATGCTTCGCGATTTCTACCATCGTTCCACTTTACACAACCGTGTCACGATGACACGGCGCCTTCATGAGTTTAAGATGGAGAGTGGCACTCGCATGGTGGAACAACTGGACGCGTTCGATGAGCTGGCCGTGGGACTCCAGATGACGGGAGAGCCGGTGGATGAATCAAGACAGCTAGTGGTGCTTCTGAGCAGCTTGCCGGTGGAATATGAAATAATATCTTCTATCGTGGAGAACGCCAAGGACATCACTTCGATCGAAGTCAAGGAGAAGCTGTTGAAGGAGTCAGACAGACTACAGAAGAAGGAAGCAAGTGATAAACCGTTTCGAGCCACAGACAATGATGGACGGATCAAGGGCAGACGAGGAAGTGGCCGCAAGATTTACGCGCCACGCAAGGGTGGCGATTTTCGGGGAAAATGCTTCAATTGTGACCAGACTGGTCATATGAAGCGGGACTGCCCAGCTGCTGAGAACCGTTCCAGAAACCGTTATAGCGGTAATGATGCAGTGTTTGCTGTGGAGGATGAGCAATCAGTAAGCTGGCTGATCGACAGTGGTGCGACGTCACACATGACCCCTCACCGAAGTGACTTGATCGACTTCAAGCAACTTAAAGACGACATCAAGGTAACAATTGCAGATGGCAGAAAGTTACGCGTCGAAGGAGCTGGAACAGTGAAGCTTATCGGCTTAGATGGAAGACGCATATCGATGATGGAAGTGCTGCTTATCCCTGGACTTGACAGACGTCTACTGTCGGTGGGAAAGCTTGCCGGACGTGGACTAAGTGTGGAATTTCAGCGTGCTTCGTGCATCATTTGGGACAAGAACGAAGCTTTGGCAACTGGGACAAGAAATGGGAAAGCTTACACACTGGATTGTGAGCAAGAGGAGGCACGATTGGTGCAGTACTCGGGAGTTAATAGTCAGTGGGAGTTATGGCACGCTCGTATGGGACATCCAAGTGAGGACGTTTTAGTGAAGACTATGCGATCCACAGAAGGTATTCCTGCGCTAAAACAAGGTATTAAGACCCTGTGTGGTGGATGCATGAAGGGCAAGCAGACGATCGAAGCCTTTCCAGGACGCTCCATGACAAAGACATCACGTGTATTGGAATTAGTTCACACAGACGTGATGGGACAAAAGGAGGTGCTAAATACATTTTGACGTTTGTGGATGATTATTCACGATATGTGGTGGCTTACTTTCTGGCAAAGAAGAGTGAAGTTGCCGACAAGATCAAGATGTTCAAAGCACTGCATGAAAATCAGTGGGAAACCCGTATCAAGTGCCTGCGTTCGGACAATGGAACGGAGTTTGTCAACAAGACAGTTACGGATTTATGTCAGCGGAACGGTATCATACATTAGCGTACAGTACCATACAGTCCCCAACAAAATGGAATTGCAGAACGAATGAATCGTACGATAATGGAAAAGGCACGGAGCATGCTACACTACAAGTGTGTTCCGACATGTTGGTGGGCAGAGGCAGTAAGCACTGCGGTGTACCTGATCAACCGCTCTCCTAATACAATGCACCCAAACAACACCCCATATGAACTGGGATTTAAGATGAAGCCACGGATGGATCATCTTAGGGTGTTTGGGTCTCATGGATATGCTCACGTTGATCAAGTGAAGAGGACGAAGCTCGAAGCCAAAAGCTTCAAGTGCATGTTCCTTGGTTATGCCGAAGACACCAAGGGTAACCGAGTTTACGATTTGGAGAAAGACAAGATATCAGTATCACGGTCGGTGAAGCTGGACGAGCGTGAAGTGGGCGGTATTTATGAGACACACCCGCTCAAACAAATAAAAGTGATACACGTTACCAAAGACAACGATGAAAGTGCTGTGTCCGGGCCGACGGAACACCAACAAGATCAAGATGAACTTATGGAGGGTGAAGGAGAAGATAAAATTCCAGATGCTCCAATGAATGAAGAGGAGTCCGACACAAATGAGTCAAGGGTCGAGATGCTTCGATTACCGACCTCAGTACACTCTGAACTGACAGAGTACAGAACTCCTACACTGGATGCACAGGAAGATCGATTGGTATTTCGACCGCAAGTGGAACGCTCAAGGCGTACAAATGAACCAATGTTGTTGCTGGAAAACGGATCAGATGCCGATGAAAGTCTGGGAGGAAGCGAAGGACCACCATCTACAAAGCGTGCAAGGATTGCTGAAGACGGCCTGATAGCTGAAGCTATTCTCGCTTACGCTGTGATTGTTGGTGAAGGATCAGACTTGCCTACCACGTAAGCGCAGGCAATGTCTAGTGACGAGGCAGAACAGTGGCGACAAGCGATGGACGCCGAATTACAATCGTATCACAAAAACAAAACATGGACACTCGTTCCACGAGAATCAATTGGACGTACGATTGGATGCCGCTGGGTTTTTGCTAAGAAGCGTGATCAGAATGGATGTGTTGTGCGCTACAAAGCACGATTGGTGGCTAAAGGTTTCAAGCAGAAATACGGCGTGGATTTCTTCGAGACTTACTCTCCAGTGGCCAACATGAACTCAATTCGAGTTGTACTCGCAGTGTGTGCGGTATTAGGCTACAAAATGGAACAGCTGGACGTCGACACCGCCTTTCTCAACAGTGTACTGTCGGATCGTGTTCACATGGAAGTTCCAATTGGTGTTAAGGGAGCTCAAGGACTTGCGTGTCAGCTGAACAAAGCTAAATATGGTCTCAAGCAAGCTGCAAGCGCTTGGAACAAGACGATCGACCACGTCTTCAAGAAGAACGATTTTAAAAGTTGTGGAGCGGATCAATGCGTCTACGTGAAGAAAGTGGTGGGAGGTTTTGTGTACGTATGTCTTTATGTCGATGATATGATCATTGCAGCTAAGACGAGCGACGAGATTCTAGAGGTCAGAAGGATGCTTAAATGTGTTTTCAAGATGAAGGATCTCGGTATGGCGAAGTTCATCTTGGGCATGGAGATCGACCACGACATGACAGCTTCCACACTAATGATCAAGCAAACACGCTACATTAGCGACGTGGCTGAGCGATTTGGACAGAAAAACGCCAAGAACGTCGACAATCCGTGTACGTCCGGTCTCAAGCTGTCAACATCACAGTCACCAAGTACAGAAGCTGAGCGTTCGGAGATGCGGTCAAGACTATACCGCTCACTAATTGGATGTCTGCTATATGTTACAACTTGCACTCGGCCGGACGTCGCATACATCGTGACACAACTGTCTCGATTTCTCGAAAAACCGGGATTACCACATTGAAACGCCGCAATTCGTGTATTGCGCTACTTAAATTCGACTCGTCATCATGGGATCGTATATCAAAGAGGGACGGGAAAGGTGATTGTTGAAGCTTTTTCGGATGCTGACTGGGGTAGCAACACCGATGACAAACGGTCTGTCTCAGGTGTGTTGATCAACATTGGTAAAGCTCCAGTCGTATTCAAGTCCAAGTATCAGAGAACCGTTGCACTGAGTTCCGCAGAAGCAGAGTATATGGCGCTCAGCTTGTGCACACAAGAAGTACTTTGGGTGCGCGCAATGCTCAAGGACATGGGTCAAGAACAAGTGGGAGGCACGCAAATATGGGAAGACAATCAAGGTGCGATAGCTTTGGCAAACAACGCGGGCTACCACGCACGTACAAAGCACGTGGACATCAGACATCACTCTATTCGGGAGAACGTTCAGCATGGATTACTCAAGATTGGCTACATTGATACAAGGAGTCAGCTTGCAGATATGCTAACCAAGGCGCTTGGAACCAAGATGCTGAAGTATCTGCGCGAAGCCTCCGGAATCAAGACCAAGTCAGCAACAAAGGACACACAGCATTAGCGGTGAGTGGGAGTGTTAACATTACACCGCTGAATGCATGTTGAACAGGTGGATGGCTTTACAGTAATTACAAGTACGTCACAATTAGTAATTACATATGGTAGCCGTTCATTGGTCAGGATAAATATATTCACTTCGGTTTTTACTTTCTTCTTACCAATATCCATACTTGCAATATGCTTTTTATCCTTGAACAATCGTCGGTCGGCACGCGCTTAAGGGTGTGCGTAAAGACATTTTCATTATGCAGCAGTTGTCGTCTGGCGAACTGGATGCAAACTGCTTTGATCAAATTCATCGCATCAACAACCATTTACAAACAGATGCTTTGAATTCTTAGCTATGTCTTGCGTCTTGCCCCACTATTTCACCAAAAAAGACATAGAGTATACGCAAAGTCAAAGTGATCACTATTATAGTACGTTTGTTCAATACATGTACAATATTTTCGATATATATTTTCAAGTACGCTCTTGTCCATTATCTTTGTCCACATAGCACTTTAATCTCGAGCAAAGGCGACAATCAGAAGAACAACACCGATGCTAGAATCCACGGATAAGATTGGGTTTTATTGCTGACTATTACTTATGTCTTAACTCGCATAAGCTCCTGCGATCCGTAGATCATGAATCGGATTTTTTGCTGGACGAAATTGCTCCGGCATGTCTCGGTTCTATCCCTCCTTAGCTCACCTCTTGCAACTGCAGCAGCTTTGATTCTACGCATATTACTTGATCTGCGTAGCAGAGTTGCTTGAGTAGATTGCTGTGACTAAACCATTAATTTTACGCTTTGCAAAAGCCCTGACCGTGTTGAGCTCGATAAACTTTTGACAACTATTGAGCGATCCAAAGAGGGCTTTTCCGTGCCGACTCTTTGCGCATTGTGTTATCCTGATTACCTTATCTAGCGCTTCCACGCTCGAGACAGGATTCACAACTTTTTGATGGGATAATCGGCATTATTCGATATTGATCAAAAGTTGCGGTCGTTACGCACGTTTAAGCTCTTAATTTGGCGAAGTTGAGGCGGTGCATACATTCTAACAGCAACTTTTTAGACATCTTTCTTGCATGGTAGTGGTACTAACAAACAATACGCTTAAGCCAAAAAAATATTCATGTTGCAGCTTTTTCCACACAGTTCATGCAGCACAGTCGAGTTGCAAAAAAAATTCGTGCAGGTTCAATTCCATCATCTATTGCTATTTGCCGGTTGGTGCTAAAAGGCGGCTTCATCTTGTTTCCCCACACTCTCACCTAATTTTTTCCGATGGATTCCTTCAACTCTTGCAAATACGACAGGCGATCACCGGCGTCCGGCCATCGTAATAGTGGTAGCAATTTTGGTTTGGCTCGGGTCCAATCGTTCGATACCCGATATAAAGATGACGGACTTCATTTCTGTATTTGATTTCTCATCCACCTTGTTTTATGGTAATTGCACGGTGAGTGGCACGCTATCTACTGCGCAGGATGTGTCTTTATCACTTTACACATTGCTTTGTAATTGGACATGTGAGGTTTGCGGTATGATCTTGAGTCTAAAAGAAATCCAGACAAGTGCACCTAAGAGGTTGTGTAGCTTGTGTGGCTTCAATTATTCGCTGCGCCCCAGTCTATTAACAAAGAAGAAGGTACTTTGATAATCGTGTAGGCTTACTAAGAGTATGACTTTGGGTATTCTGCGAAGCAGATGGCTTGCTCATATGGCGGTTCGGAAATCGTTGGAGGTGACTAGTTTGGTTGGATCCATCTCGGCAAGTGCTAAAATAGAATGTTTGCATCGAATAGGAGCCTTTACGTGACAAATTAGTTCGGCTTTTGTGTGTGCAAATTAAAGCTTTGTTAATGATTAAAGTGGTGAATTTGGTTTGAAAAAAAATCTGATTGATTTGATCGTGCTTTATGATACAGAACTTTAATTACAAAAAGAATCGACTTACTGACCAATTTACAAAGCTAATTAATTTACCAGCTCAATATGGACAGATCACACTAATTGCTTGATCATGAATAAAAATGACTATACACAAATGATCTAGCCGTTAGGGTTAAATGTCCTACCGTTCTCGCCTCTTCGATGAAAGCCTGATTACAATTACTGCTCTAAAGCAATTCTTTCAGCCATTTTGGCAACATTGTGGCAGGCCTGTCCGTTGTTGGAGGGTGCAGACGGTAAAATTGTGATTCACACGGACAATGCCTGTGTGCACAGTAAATGGGAATATTTGATGCGCGAATCAAATACTCCCATTAACTGTGCACACAGACTTTTTCGCTGACAAGAATGAAAATTTAAAAGAGCATGAAGCGCTACCTAAAGTCATATACTTTCATGCTAAGGCAAAAAGGCGTCGTATGGAGCAAATTCCAAACAGGAGCTTTTAGTGCGGAGCAAATTTGACACTTACACAGCTTACCGAACAGCTTTAATGAAGAATGCGGTGAACTCGAAAGAAATTGTCCTCACACGTCGGCTTGCGTGGCGTCAGGTTCTATCAGATTTGCTTTGAAGTGAGGCAATGACCAGCAAGTAAAAAAGCGTCAGGCAAACATTGAAATTTAGGTAGAAAATATCCCTTCCTATCATATTGTAAAGAAAATGGAGCTATTCATGCCGTCTCAAATTAAACAACTTCAACTTTGCACATAAATTACTTAGTAATCTTACCAATCCAATCTTTTTCCTGCATTTGATTGGTCGAAACCTCCCCAAAACCGTCATGGCGCACGCGAGCGACATTTACCGTCGCTTCATCGAGGCCCCGCTGCGCCTCGCAGCACGCTCACAATCCTCTCCACGTCCTTTGACGCCTCCTAGCTCTACAACTGACGGTACTGCTCTACCCGCAAATGTTTATGGCACCTCGCTCGCGTACTCTACTCACTTTAAAGAGAGAAAAGAGTTACGACGGCACGTAGCGAGAAACCAGCTTTCTGCACTCGATGCAGTGATACCAAAGGACCTTAATGGTGAACGACGGGCTAGTGCGAGTATGAAGTGGCAGAATGATTGTCAAACGAGCATATTGGACTCAACAATGGGGCTGGAGTCGACGCTCAAAAAGGATGAAGTTGCTCAATCGCGCACGAAAAAGACAAAACGTGTCACGCGGTCCATGAGCCTGGCGAATGGGGACACAGGAGCAGATGCTATGGATACAGGAACGAGATTGTCAAAGCCGCCAAAGCGGGTGCGAAAGTACAGTCGAGACTTGTGTAGCACCATTGAAGATGATAAGGCGAAGTGCGGCTCTGCTTTGAAGATTAGCAAGGAAGATGATGTTATGGAAGCTGTAGGAGGTCAGGTTGCGTTTAGGCGAAGAATGTCTGCGAAAATTCAATTGCCAGGGCGCCAAAGTCGTCATGTCTTCGTGGTGGCGTCAAAGCTTACACCCGCGACAAGACCCTCGCAATACGCAAAGGAGGCATCTGAACTTTGTTTGGAAGAGACAGCAAGCGATGAAGAGGATGCGTCTATTGAGACGATCAAGGCAATTGCTGGAACACATCAACAGGATAAAATCTCAGCTTATTGCGACGCACTGTTATCAACAAGGACCATTTCTGGTTGTTTCCTTGCATTGTCATGGAATGCTCTTCGCGACGTCTATGATTCTTGTCTCGCTTGCTCCACGTCTAAGACATCCACGTCGTTTGAGGATATCTTGAGAATTTGCGTCGGTATCGCGGAGTGCGAGAAATTAGCTCAGCAATCGTTCTCATCGACGTCACCAAAGTCCAAGTCACCAAAGTTGCAAAAGTCAAGACGGCGGTCGTCTAAAAAGATAATGCTGAAAGCAAAGCGGGCAAAGAAAAGTGTACAGTTTCGAAGCTTTGACCTTTCCTGTCTCAACTTGGAGTACGTCGAAGACGAGCGAGTTGCCGTTATGGTCGACAGGATCTTAACTCACTACGGCACAGTCATGGAGCAGCTCGAAGCCATTGTATCGCGATTTGATTTCAAAACAGAGTCACCCGAGCAATCTTTCTTACGCGAACTAGCGCGTGTAATGGCAAGTCCGTCACAGATATACAAAAGTACTCTGCAAACAAGTAAAGCATCGAAGGAAATATTTCAACGTGCCTTTGGAGGGAGAGATTCGTATAGCCAACACGAGATTCGACTTTGTGGCGAGTATTTTGCCCGTCAATTTGCCAAATTGCTGCTTCCGCGGACATCGGTGCCGTCTCCTCCGCAGTTCTTGCAGCGTGTATTTTCCTCTTTGATTTCTTCATCAATTCGCTCTAAGCTGCGGGTCCTCTTTTCTGAAAGCGAAGATTTTGGCGAGAACGCTGACGGTAGCTCTGTGTTAAAAAATCGTGTGCTACTGGACGAAAATGGTCAACCTTTCCCAGCCATGGCGCCGTACGAACATCAGGATCTTGGTGCAGCTATTCATTGGGCCCTGCAAGAGTCGTTTCTGTATTGGTCTCTGGTGCAATCTCTTTTCCAAATGCTAGAGAACACTTCAGCATTATATGAAGAGAATAAAGAAGTGAAGGCATTTTTGGAGGAAAGTGCCGCTGAAAATCTTCATGACATGGAGAAATATGTGCTCGCACGTCGGTTTTTGCGATTTCATTTGACAAAATCGTGGCGCTCAAGATTTAACGGTGAGGGTGACATTGTTCAACTCTGGACATCGATTGAGAAAATTTGCACTTTGGCGAAAAGGTATGTGGCATCTTGTTTTGATCAATGTTGAAAGTGACAGTAGTGATGATTATGCTGCTGGATTGGGACTAGATTTCACTTTGAAGATGAAGCTCACCTTTTCCCGTTGGCTTCCATGGATGCTTTCGTGACGATGCTGGCACGTGAAGAGCCCACGCTGCAGCGAATGGAAGAAATGCTGCATTCATTCTATTGTCAGAAATATGGTAAGCTGATGATGGCATTTTTATCGTCGTGGATTAATGATATAACTTTTCGATAGGGACGAATTATTTGCAGCCAGCACCGTGCATGGAATGTCATCATCCCATCACAAGGGAAGGTATTGCGAGCTCGATTCGATGTACTTCTTGTGCACGTCAATTTCACTTGGAATGCTTACATCTTCCGGATTCGTTTGCTCACTTTGCGGGGCAGTACACGTGTCCCGCTTGCTTTCTCGGAAGAGGAGGCTACGATTGATTAATCTTCATGGGTGAAAACTAAAATTTCAGGTACAAATGAGAACGTAAAGTCTTAAAAAACTTATCAATTACAACTAGCTCTTCTGATTCAACGCTTCCACCAATCGTTTTTTCTTTGGTCGCGGACCAGGCTTTCGTCGACCGGTTCCATCTCCAGAAAAGTAAAAGTCAAGCGGCGTTTTGAGCGATGTATCGAGTTGCAGGGGAGAAGCGTCCACTGGCCATGGCGTGAATGAAGTCGCGTAGCTTGCGCGATAGTGTTCGATCGAGTTTTGCTTTACATCGTATAAAGAATCGATACGACGCTGCTCTAGCTCGGAAGCGTGAATCGCATGCAAACACGGAAAGTGTTGATCCTGCCAGTCTTGACACGTACACTCCCACGCCACAAGGTTTACGTGGCGCCAAGTATCAGAGCTTTGCAACCGCGTTGAGCCAAGGTAGCGCACCATATAGAGTCCATTCGAACACGGAATTGACTACAACACATACAAAGCAGGCGTTAAGACACTCGACATACATCAACAGAGAGAACGAATCGACATACTTCGCAGCGCTGGCTATTCTGTAAAATCTTTTGAAGCTGTGCGTCGCGTCTCGGGACCAGCTCGTGCGCTGGACGCGTCGTTACGGATTGACGACGTTGGTGGAAAATCTCGGCGAGATTCATAAAGTACTGGTTGAAAACATAGAGGGGATGCGAACTACTGATTGGGTCTTCGCCAAACCAGGCAATGTGGCTTGCAGTTGCGTGTTGGGACAGCAACTCACCACTTCCTAATGCCATGGAAAGATCCGACGTGAGTTCATTAAAGGTCGGACGTCGAAATTTCTCCAGAAACGCGTATTTCACCCAATTGGCGCGGTCCAAGGTATTCAAAAACGCCATGGCGGCTTTGTTCGTCGTCACGAGCACTTTGCAAAGCGTCTCGTACTCGGCTTCACTGTCACTGCGCGCGAGATCAAAGATCGTTTGCTTCTTTTTAAGAGTCATGGGAATTTTCTTGGTCTTGTCCAATTCATCGTCCACTAAGCGACGCATGCAAAAGTGGTGACTTGCGAGTGGCCAAACGTTGCGAATCGCTGCGTCCAGCCCGCCCGTGCGGCCCGCAATCACAGTATATTGATTCCAATCCGCCACTTGTGTACTTTGCAACGCCGTCAAGAACCACTCCCAATTGGCTTGCGTTTCCTCTGTCACAAGCGCCAGTGCAAACGTGACAACGTCATCGTTGAAATCTTTGGTGGCCGCTTTGAGGTACACGCCGCAGATGGTATCATCGTTGTCGGTTTCTCCAAGAAGTGCGTCGGCGCCCATCTCTTCCCGATGGGTAATGTGATCCAACGACAGAATGCGACGACCGTATTTGACAGAAGTTAACATTGCGTTTGGGATAAACAGGGCGCGGGTGAATGCCCCGTCGTCTCGTGTCTCGACTCGAAACAAAGAACCCGGGTTTTTTTCCGCGACGAGACCCAAATACCCCCCCAATTTTTGAAACGACGCCCGGACTTTTGTCAAGCGCTCTTCTTGCAGTTGCCTTTTGATCCGGGAAGCCGTCATGTTATTGATGGTATGGCCTTGCCCAAGCAAGATCCGTCGAATGGCTTTGCCATCTAATTTCGTCATCACGACGTTCGATGCCGGATGCTTGCGGACTTCGTCCGTCACCATTCGACAGAGCGCTTTCATGGACATGGTTGTATTTCTCTGGGGTTTCACACGTTGCCCTTTTGTGCTCGCGACTTGGTCAAGCAAAAGCGTTGAAGCCTCGACGGATGGGCTCATAGGTTCTCCTCCGTCCCGTGGGCCGACACGATTCGTACTGAGGGAAGACGTGGGCGCATTTTCATCCGTGACTGTGGGCGTCGAAGCCATCGCGACCGGGTCGGTCGTCGGTGGCGGCCCGATTCGCCACCCAATGAACTTGTAGTGGTTATGCAAGAAACAAGCTCGCGTGATCTTCCACGTCTCGTCCTTGCCATAGCCGTTGATGTAAAAAGGACATTGCAGCTTGCTTGCGGGCGTGTCGGGGTCAAAGAATTGCTGCCCGTGGAGCTTTTTGCAGCGATATTTGACGTTGCCACCGCCATTAGGGCGCGTGCTGCTGCCAGAGACGAACAATTGGAAGCCCCGTTGCATGGCAAATTGTTTGCATCGTTCTTGGAGTGATTTTTGGTTTTGAAAGACGTCCGCGGCACACCCAGCAATCTTGGTGCCTCCTTTCTTCTCGTACGCAATGCCAAAGTCCGCCGCCGTCGCGTCCAAGCTAATAGGCAGGTTTTCGAGCAATAGTCCCAACTTCTTGGCCTCGACTAAGTCTGTCTCGTCCAAGCGGTTGTACTGAGATACGACAGAAGATGGCACTGAAGCAGGCTCTGGTGCAGAATCTGGGGTTGGCTCTGAGGCTGGCAATAACGCACCAAGCACTGAGGCAGGCTCGGGGTTGGGCACCAAAGCAGGCTCTGATGCAGGTAGAGAGTCAAGCTTAGAAGTCGATTGATGGACAAGCTTAGATGGAGGCAGTGAACCCTGTGGGATTGCTGTAACAGGAACGCCCTCGTTACTCGCCATTAGTATCAGTACGTTTAGGCGCGGGAGGCACTGACAAGATTCAGTACTTGATTTGATAACCTTTCTATCGAAATATACTTTGTCGTATGGTTGATTAAAATTTTAATATTAAAGAAAAATAAGTCTTGCTTTATAGTAACTATTTAAAGGTATTTATAGAGAAAAAGATGAACAATTAAATGATCGTGACGTTACTCAAATGTTTTACCTATGAGTTGCTCAACTAATTATAACAAATCATCGACGATTTAAGACAGCCACAACGAAGTGTATAATCATTCTTTTGGAGCGTTATTTCATTTGTAGGTCTTGATTAGTCTATTCCATTGAAGTAAGAAGTTTATGAAGATTGTAAGACTGTTAACGTTGCCAGAAGAGATAGTCAATAAACCAATTGAAGAGATAATTTTTTCATCGCTGCCTGATGAAGTGGCCATTAAAGACACAACAAAGGCGTACATTGCACGGATAGAGCACAATTTTAATTTTAAATCATGAAGGGTCACCGGACCCGCTCCACTCATCGTTAAGGATTACTAGGATCAGGGTGGACACGGCACCTCTTAGTGCTTCTATCAGACTGAAATGTGTGGTCGTTTTCAGCTTCCAATGTGGGGTCCAAGTCGGGTAAATACTTGACTTGGCTTTGAAAAAGCCAAATCTAGCGCACAAAGTTTTAAACCGACGTTCTGTGTCAGCCACCATCGGGGACATACAAAATTTCCTAAAAGAGTGTGTTGGGTATAACGTGCGTACCTAAAGGAGACATGTAAATATGCAGAAAAGGTCGATCACGTTTTAAGGGCTCGAAATGCGCTTGCAGAGTTTAATTGTCTTGTGGCGTAAATGTTTCGACCCAACAGGATGTGTGCACAAGCGTACATTCAGGACAAATTTGGCTATGATTGAGCAAAACGCGCGAAAAGGAACGTGGAATTACATTATTCACTAGTGAGCATCGCTCGAGTGGATGCAAATCATTGGACTTACAGACACGTGCATAATTAACGCAAAAGAAGTTTTCATTTTTTAGGGTGCTTTGCTGGAAAGCATGGTCTTCAAACAGACCTCGCCTTGGTCAAAGCCATCGTGTATGCTTGGCTTTGTTAAACATAAACGCTACCCGATCTGAGCAAATTCTTACATAAGTACAGTGCGATTACGCTACACGCTCTACCTCCACCACATTCATTGCCTGGCTGTGCTCGAAGGCGGTAATTTCCTGCGCTAATTCATCACATCTTACCACGATGTGTCCTACCTTTTTGCCAGAGCAGTTCAAAGAGCTGCGGTATTCTTTTTTTGCCATTGTTATGAAATTTCATTAGCTTATCGTACTCGATCGAGTAGTCGTGGACAAAGATATAGCATGTTCTCTCTCAAAAGGATGGCTCTTCTTGCTTGGCGCTCGTTGCCACGGAACATAGTCCGCCTATGCTTCTGAGACAATCTAGGCAGTGCTGTCATTTGAGTATCGTCTCGATTGGCTGCAGCTCCTGTGGCGTGTCCATTCGCAAACCGGGTGTAGTACCTTTAAATAAATTGACGTCTCATTTACTCTTTTTTTAGATCGTTAAACGTCTCATTCGCTTATTTTCGAGGTCAGTTAACAAAGTGCGAGAGCTCACGTTACATACAAGTGGTAGCTGGCAGATGAAACGGTTGCGGAGCCGCCTCAAAGCTGCTTGGTTATTCATGTACCACTGTTCGTGGCCTTTTTTCTCTACAGCAGATGTGGTGAATGCGCTTTTCAACAGAACTATAGTAGGCAGGGAAACGGCACCGCGTTGAGCCCTCGGTCCCCTTTCACAATAAGATTACCGTTGACGTCCCGCGAAAACTATTCCTAGCCAGCGCGCCGGTTAAAGCCTTGGCGCTCACCTGATCGCTCTGAACGTCGTCTCAGCAACTTTCTCTGCCACGTATCCTGTCTTTGGCTTGGCTTCGTTGCTCGATCCACGCTCTTTCCAAGACAATTTAAACACCCTTGCGGCGTCTCTAGCACCGTCTTACGACATCACGACCTTGTCTAACAAAAAGGTCGCATTCTTGGCCATCGTCTTTCACTCCGCATTCCAAGGCCCATTCTACGTCTTGTCCTGCTGTTTGGTCTATTTTTAAGGTTCCTGTCTTCTCATTACCTCCAGTTGCGCGTTTCTCTCTGGACCAGAAGGATGCGGAAGATAACTATCATGATTTGAATACAAACACAGAAGAAGTGTAAGAGATGTTGAGAAAATTCTCGTAATTCAGTACCTCTTGCTACTTAAATCTCACAAATGAAACGTACGGGAACCTTAAGCCCGCAACATTTGTCATCAAGCCTCCGTTAAGTGTTACTGCCGACGACTTGAAAAAATTATTAGTCGAAAAAGAGCAAAACAAGAGCTCTACTTTCTTCATAACGATACCCGCAGCAAGTCGGAAAAGGGCTTTTCGACTCATGATCGAAGCCTTCAGTCAATTAGGAACCACGCGGGATTTGAACGATTGGATAAATAATGGTCCAATGTTTAGCGAGTGCAAAAGCGGCACTACAACTTCCATAAGAACACTTGAGGAGTTTATTCTAGCCAGCTACATGTCTTGAGAAACATTGGCCACTGTCTACGGTTCGGATACTCGCGTGCCTTCCAATCTCTAAGAGTCCGCCTTCCTCTCCTTTTTCCCCGTCTCGTCGGTTTTCTTCTTTTTCTTCTTCTTGGCCTTTTTTAATTGGAGCTCGTTGCGTTTAAGCTTGCCTTTGCAGGAGCCGTAAGCTCTACGGCCAAAGAGCTTCCCACCCGTCGCGGCAAAAAGTTCTTCATCCGTAGGAATTCGGTACTTGATATCATTTTTACCGTTTTCCTCAATCCTCATTCTCTTCTTCTTCTTCTTCTTCTTCTTCTCGTCTATCTCTTCGTCTGACGACGCGTCAATCATAATCTTGCTCGCCATACGATCGTAAACATTATACCACCACTGGGTTGCCTGCTCTTTACCCTCCTGTATTTCTGCACCCACGCCCTGCAGCTCCTTGCGCCGTTTTACCTTGATGTGCGACTTCACACCTTGTTCATGCTTGCCCAGACCTTTGCCGACCGTCCAGCCCATCTTTTCCATCTGTCGACGCGCAAACGCCGATCCTTCAGCAGCAACGCTTTCATTTGCCATACCACCTAATTGATTCATTAGCTTTCTACCGACAAGAGGAAGCGCAGCAGCGCCAAGCGCGTCACCAGCCATGGCCTCGCAGGCAATAGAATATCGAAATTACTTTTCAACAATTTAAGATTTCTACAACAACTTATTCAACTGACTTAAGATGCATCATGAGAGGATCCATCATGCCTAACGAAATGCCCTGCGTGTATGTGACGTCTTTCTGACCTGGAATTGGAGTCATTTCAAAGCGTCCAACGATGCTTGCAACGACAATCTTGGCTTCAAGAAGCGCCAGAGACTGACCAACACAAATCCGTGGACCGGCACTAAAGGGCGCGAATTTGGTCGAAGTCATGGGGATGATTTCACCCGAGACGGTGTCAAGGAATCGCTCAGGTTTGAATTCCAACGCATCCTTGCCCCAGACACTGGTAAGGCGTCCACACGAGAAGAGTGCAATACCAATGTCGGTATTTTTCGGTACAAATGTGCCGTCTGGAAACACCGTGTCTTTAATGCAGTGCGTGGTGATCAGTGGTCCCGATGGGTACAACCGCAACACCTCGCGGACGCATGCTTCAAGATACGGGACCTTGTTCACCTTTGCAGCCGTCGGAGCATACGCTTTGTCAGCTGTAAGCTCAGGGATTTCTTTCAAGAGCTCTGCCCGCAGCTTTGCTTCCACTCTGGGATTCTGGCTTAATAAGTGAAAGAGCCATCCAATACAGTCGGCAGTCGTGTCGCGACCAGCAATGATTGATGCAATCGCAATGTTCCGCACCTCCACGGGGTTCACAGGCATGCCATTCGCTTCCATGTTGTCGAGTACAATCGATACAATGTCCTTGTCGGCAAGCGCTACTGGACGCCCGGCCTTTTGCTCTTTCACCCGTTGACGACGACGTTCAATGGCATCGGCAATAATGCCCATGATATGTTCGTCAATCACACGCACATTGTCCCTCATCTTCTTTTCGTCGCCCACATTGAGCCAGCGCCGTAGCTTCCAGTACCACATGGGCTGTTTAAAGCGCTTGCCGGCAAGAAATTGCGCCTCGTCCATCGCCTGGGCCAGAGGCTGGCAAGCGCCATTCATGGAATTCATTTGCGCACCAAAACCAATCTCCCCAAACACATCAAACGTGTAGCGATGCAGGAGCTCAAACACGTCCAACGGAGTGTTGGTCGCTGCCGCCGAGCTCAATAGATTCACGAGCTCGAGTGTATACTTTTGCACGATCGGCGTCATGTGCTCGCGCAACGCGCGCGCACTAAAGAGCCCGACCACCACACTGCGCTGGCGCTTCCACACCTCGCCATTGGTCAAGACGATCCCGTCCCCTAACATATCGCAAAACACGTCGTGGATGTACTGACTTTTGGGGAAGATGTCAAATTGCGTCTTGAGCACGGCCTCGAGGTGGTCAGGCTTGGCAATAAACATCACATCGTCCTTGCCAGGGAGCCGCACAAGGAAAGCTTCGCCGTCGGTGGCCGCAAACTGGTCGGCGAGCCAGTCGTGCATGCGCGGCGCATTGGCAGCAAGTTCAAGGGCGTTGCCGAGTATGGGCAACGTACCCGGTAAGACAATTGCGTGTTTGATCTGGCCACTTTTACGCTTTTTCGAGGCTTGGGACCAATACAGTGTACCAAGCAATGCCGCGGTAAGGAGGCCAGGGACCATTGACGATTTGAGCCAAAACTGGAGCATGTTGCACACGTGGTGCGTCTGATAATGACTCCGCGGAGGGCGCTGTGTGTGAGATTCAACTGAACAACGCGACGATTGAGCTATTTCCGGCACAAGCGTGCAGGAATTTTTGCAAATACAGTAAGACGCCATAGAGCGATAGACCGCGGCGGAGAAATAGCAACGGGCATTGGTGCCGTTGGGTGCATGCAGCCCAAATAAATTTCACATTAAGTAGAGACTGGGCTCAATTTAGAAAGCGCTTGGCTAGACATGAATTCCCTCCTTCACTAGTTCACTTGACAGAGGTTACATATATATATATAGAGAGGGTAGAGCTTTAATTTGAAAGGCGAGACTGTCTGCTTTAGACGATAAATAGGGTAGAGCTTAATTTCTCAGGGGCTAGGCTGTCTGCTCAAGGTCAACGAATAGGGTAGAGCTGGGCTGGCAAGATAGCGTGACGCTCAAAAATTGTGTTTTGTGACCAATGAAGTGGCCAGAATCAACTTCAACTTGCGCCCAGAAGTCAACCCTTGCCAAATCGTTTTCTTCAGCTAGAAAACGACAAGGTTCTCTTACGTTTGCACCATTAAAAATGACTGACCAACGTCTAAAAGACTGACTTTATCGACAAAATTTCATGTTTAAAATAGGAAAGTTAAGGATGCGTGGTATGAGCGTATCTAAGAGACGCATCCCTCGAAGCCGTGCCTTTTTTGGCGTTGGACACATGGTGTAAAATACTTGGCACGAATGTCGGCGAGGAGTGGCATGTATGCCCCAATCCCTGATCGTGTCGACTAATTAAACGTCTCAGGTTTGCAAAGGGATGTACGTTTTGGTGGCCGCATTCATAAAAGCGTACGATCAAAAAGCTGGCGCCCCCTTTTATTTACGTTTAGAATGCGTCACGTCCTCGGTACGTCCTGAGAGGCCTGTCGAAGAAAGACCTGAATAAGTGTTGTCCGAAGCATAGCCGAGGATTGTAAAGATAGCACGACAAACCGTAGACTACAACAGTCGACGCGCCTAACACGTAGCTTGAGAAATCCGTGAATAATTTTACACTTTATAGTCTCGAATTACCACGCTTTCTTCCCGCGTACGTCTGTAGAGTGAACTAATTCCACATATCCAAAGCTACTGCCAATTGCACCTCAATCGTTCCACTGCTTTTTGCACCGCACACATTTGTAAAACGTGGTGGATGGCTCGTCGGCTGATCGAATCTGAATCTGCATGAAGTACGCCTTGGTACATTCACAGTGTGGGCAGCGTGCTGCACACATGCACAGAGACAGAGATCCATACAATTAGCAACGCTGTCACATACACGACGCTCAACAGCAACGTACTCTCCGTCTGATCAACATTCTCCCATGCTTCCTCACCCCCCAGCACGTCATCCACCTGTTTGCGCTGCAGTGGCACTTTCTTCTCGACTTTTTCATGAATCGGAAACAAATAGGGACACGTCTGGCAAAAGAAGCGCATGCCATCGGACTGTGCAGTTGAATAGCAAGACACATTGCGGTTAGTCAAAGACATGGGAATTGTAGAGCGGCATCAACACGTACATCGGGCTCGACGAGCAAAATGTTGCCACATGCCGGGCAAAAGTGCATCGGGAAGCAAGTGAATGGTGGTCACACTGGGCAACGAATTTTGGCCAATCAGGGAACGGAGACAATCGACTGCTTCAATGTCGGAGATGCTCTTTTGTAGTGCCATGAACACGAAATACTTTACGTTTGATAGGATCGCAACTTGTCGAGAAGACATGGGTGGTTGCTGGATGCGTAGGCGCCATTGAAGACGAGAAGGGCTTTTTAGAAAGTGATATATATGGCATGTCCTGTAGAATGAAAGTTGCATTAGCTAGTGTGGTGGGTGCTGCGATACAGCAGCGCAATGCTGTGCAAGAGATGTGGGGCAACACATGGCAAAAATGACTGAGGCCAGTCCAGCTGACATATCTAACTGGTGCCGGGTAATATCCTGCCATGCTAACTCCGTTTGTGGAGGTTTTGTGTCGATGGCTGGCGGCTGGGTGGCATGCAGTGCAGTACTAGAAACGACGTTGAGATTTTTGCCTCTTCGTTGACTGTCCATATGGTTGATCATCGGGATACACAAGGGACCTATCGTCATCATGCTCTTCCTTTCCAACTTCTGACTTGATTGCACATGACTTTTGTAGGTACTCCATCAGTCAATCAGTCGCTACCTCTGTCGTGGAAGAAGTCGCTCCTCTATCGTCGAGTGCTCTGTTAGCTTTTCAATATCATTACAACAAAGATGCATGCCAAGCTATTCGCCATCTAAAGTATCAAATGACTAGACAGAGTAACGCGAAAAACACGATCAAGGCAAGTTTCATGCGAGTTTTTAGATTGCCATGTGACGTGCACACGGCATGTGCTGTTAATGCCAGTGATTAAGCATCCTACCCTTACCCCCTCCACATCCTCGATTGCGAATAGTGAACCTTACGTCTCTTGTTTACGGCATGGAGTCGTCGGGGCGCTTGATGATCACCGTCTTGCTTTCGAGATAATTGCGTAGACCCAACTCGCCTTGTTCCCGTCCAAGGCCCGACTTGTTAAAGCCTCCAAACGGTGTGTTGGCTTCAATCACGGCGTAGCAGTTGACGTAAACGGTCCCGGCACGCACGCCATTCGAGATTTTGATGGCATGGTCGAGGTTGGACGTGCAGACACCCGCGCCGAGGCCATACTCCGACTTGTTGGCTCGTGCAATGACCTCGTCAATGGTTTTAAACTTGAGAATCGACATGACGGGCCCAAAGATCTCTTCCCGCGCAATCACCATGTCCTCCGTCACGTCCGCAAACACGGTCGGTTCAATATAAAACCCTTTCGTCCCCCACCGCTTGCCGCCACACACGAGCCGCGCTCCTTCCTTCTTCCCCACGTCAATGTAGTGCAAGATTTGCTCAAACTTGGCCTTGTCAATCTGTGGACCGTGTTGGACCGACAAGTCGCGCGGGTCCCCAATCTTGAGCGACGACGCGGCGTCCCGCGACCGACGCACAAACTCGTCGTAAATGCCCTCTTGCACGTAGACGCGGCTCCCTGAAATGCACAATTGACCGGCGTTTAGAAACAGCCCAAATTGCGATTGGTGGATGGCCAGGTCCAAGTCTGTGTCATCGAGGATAATGTTGGCCGACTTGCCCCCGAGTTCGAGACTAATCCGCTTGAGGTTCGCCTCGTGCGCCGTGCGCATGACGGTCAAGCCCGTCGCGGAAGAGCCCGTGAGCGCAATCTTGTCCACGTCCGGGTGCTGCGCCAAGTGCGTCCCGACCGTGCTCCCGCTCCCCGTGACCATGTTGACCACACCGTTGGGAAAGCCCGCGGCGACAATGAGTTCGGCCACCCGCAAGGCCGTGAGCGACGTTTGCATGGCGGGTTTGAGCACGACCGTGTTGCCAGTCGTCAGCGCCGGGCCGAGTTTCCACGCCAGCATGATGAGCGGGTAATTCCACGGCGTGATCTGGCCACAGACGCCCACGGGTTCTTCCTTCGTGTAGCACAAATACGGGCCCGGGATCGGGATCGTCGTCCCGTGGATCTTGTCGGCAAACCCAGCATAGTACCGAAGCGTGTTGATACAAGCTTGGACGTCGACAATGCGCGTGAGGACGCGCGGCTTTCCAGCATCGAGGGATTCCAGGTCCGCCAACTCGTCGCCATGCTCTTCAATGAGGTCGGCCAAGCGGTACAAGAGTCGCCCGCGCTCGACGGCATCCATGGTACGCCATGTCCCGTTGAAAGCGGTACGTGCAGCGTGTACCGCTGCATCAACGTCTGCCGTCGTGGCTTCGGCCACTGCCGCAATCTTCTCTTCGGTGGCGGGATTAACCGTATCAAACGTTGCACCCGTTGACGACGGCACGAATTGATTGTTGATGAATAGATTCGTTTGCCGCACAAGTGGTGTCGTGGCAAATGAACGCAGTCGTAGGCAAGACGTGGAGGTGCGGACAAGAGTGGGGACCAAGTGGCGTAGTACATGGCGCTGCATGGCGGTCGTGGAAAGTTGGCAGGGATTTGCGATGATTTGCGATGGGTAAAATGATATATGGCAGCCCACTTGACGCAGCCACAGTCGTACAGGGGTGCAAGTCATTGAAAACGTGTTGCGTTGTGGTATATATGGACCGTCAGTGGCGATGTGGACCCCCTCAAGGATAAGCGCTGCAGCTTCTTTGCGACGAAACAAATCTCTTTTGCGTGGTACTCGGTACATTGACGACAACGCGGGACTGTTCTTTGTACTCTAGCGATAGACCACGGAGCGCGCCGATCGTCTCCCGTAATTTAAGCTCCACATGTCTTGACCTGATGGCGGTACACTTGTACCGACAATGTTGCACCAGACTTTTCTGCTCTTTGCGGGTACCGCACAATTATTGTCGCACTTTTTCAAGTGCATACTTGCAGGTTGCAAAGCCTCGCGTATAAAGCAATGACAAATAGCTGTAACACGCCAAATAAATATTGGTACCAATTATTTTGCAAGGGAATCTGACGCCATATCTTTTCAAGGACAAGAGCACTAAAAAGTTATACCGCACCATTGCTTTTTCTTACGTTTACAGAAAGCTAGCCAAGGAAGGAAAGCAGACCACAACCTCGACGTCTTAGCAAAGGACGAGTCCTCGATTGCACCCATTTTGTACGTGTACTACCAATGTTGCAAGAATAAGTTGTACGGGTACAAAAACAAATGTACTCGTTTTTGCATCATTGTACACCAACTTCATAGAGGTCATAAGGACAATTCACCCAAACCCGATTCTGACTCATGGTACGGTTAGGGTATACAGTCGGCTTTTTGAAAGCCCTTAATTATTTAGAAAGTACTTATCCGTAGACTTTATGTTCAAAGCTGATGGGAATACAAAGAGGCGGCAAGCTTTAAAGAATTTGCTGTCAAGTTCATGTGGGACAAAGATACAGGCAGCAAACTTCCAGCAACGACTCAGCTGAGGCTGCTCGCGCATTTAGACGATTATAGTGACACCTGGATGGCTTTCGTGCTCTCTTAGAGTCGACCGCAAATTCTCGACAAGCCAAACTCAACCCAGAGCCAAATTGATTTTCCACAACTTTGGTAAAAGCCAATTTCATCGAGAGCTGTTAAGCTCTCACAAACTTAGTACTCTAGTGTATCAAATACATACCCCTTATGAGGACGTGGTTCCTTTCCAGCCGGGTGCTTCCCTTCTAGCGTCCAAGTTACGTGGCTTGCCAAAGCAGCAAATAGCTGCTTCGTTTGGCATCAGTTAAGCTCTTCAAGAATCGACCCGAGTCAGAGATCTTACAAATAGCTACGCATCCGCGACATTCCAGCAAAACGAACACGTCTGTGGTCGTTTACCTCTTTAAGAGAAGCTTACACCCTTTGGTGTTTGCACTTGAAAGGTTTGAGTGCGAGGCAGGCCTAACCGATCTCATGCGTTCATGAACACAGTAACCTTGTGCTGTTCGGTTAGTGGCGCTTAATTGCCGGAAGAAGAAGAAATATCTCGACTACTCCTTAATGTATCTATTCAACACGAACTACGTTGATGAAGCAATCTTATGGCTAGATGCTGTTTTAGAGGCCATTGCTACCTTCTCGATCCGGTAAAAATCTCTGGTTTCTTTTCCTCCAACGATGATAATTATAAGCTTGATCAGCGTGGAATCAAAGGTAAGTGCTAAACCTGAGCCAAAACGATTTGGGCGTTTGAGCTTAAATTTTGCTTTAAGACCTCGAAAGTTCACGGAGATTGTAACTGCTTGGAAGCAGGCAGGGCCGGAATTATAGCCATCTTCTCAGGCACAAAGAAGCCAACGATTTTCTAAGCAGTGTGAGCTGCTTGTTCTACGAATGCGGGAAAATGGATATATTCTTCTGAAGCCTTCACGAGAGTTCGGATAGACAATCTATTCGTGTGGGCGTTCGATTGACTGCAAAGTGCTATGGGGTCACACAGCACCTTGCACAGAGGAAGTGTACAGTAAGATATGAGATTTTCTAGTGAGTGGCCACATTTCACTGCTAGGAAGATCGACGTGAGCAAAAGATTGCAGCCTAAAGATTTATTTTTTTAAAAAAATAGTGTACTTCTGGTCCTGTTTACAACTCTTCATACGCATTGGAATCTAGTTCTTCGATCGTAGCAGGAGCTACATCCAAGTGATATCCTTCGAGATACTTTGGTACGCTTGGCAGTATAAATGTCAATAAGTGCCTAGGTGCCACCATGCTTAAAGAACTTCTTACCAGCAAGGAGTCAGCTTTTTAATATACTAATTAAACTATGTGTACACCCTCCTCTAATAGTTTCGTTCATCACACCTCTGTCCAAATGTGTTTAGTTATAACGATGGTCACACAAGCATAAAGGAATAACCCGGGTGGTTTGACTATGATCACTCCAGCTATCAAAAGTATCTGCTCTGCATTACCCGCGCCTTCACACTGTAGGTGGCGCTTGCATCTCGGGCGGCAAGACATAAATAGCTCGGCTGCCAAAGCTCTGCTCGGGAATAAAATTCGATGAAGTGGCTTACAACTCCATCGTGACGGTAAGCGCGTGCATGCCGTAGGTGGTTTACAGACAGCAGCAGTTCGGAATAGTGCAAAAGATAAGGTGCACCGCGAGAGCTCCGACATGATCTTGCGCTTACAAAAATTAGATTAATTAACAGTATTGATTGATCGTCTTTCCCGGGCATCGACTAAGCCTAAATATATGTTTGACTTGTCTATTAGCTCACTAGCCAAGAACTTTCCTCACCCTTCGAGCCAGAAAAGCTCGAGAAAGTTAGTAAAACAAGAATTGATTTACGATGCTCTCACTGACAATGCCACCACGAAGATAGTGAACCTTGAACCGTTTATCAAAGGTATATTTCTAAAGTGGTTATTGGGATCATCAGCGCAGCGTGCAATAGCTCTGACCGCCGGGTACTGACGCGTCAACCAATGCCCACCCTGAGGATTGACCTCTTCATCGTCGGTCGTACAGAGAGTAAATGGAGTGCGTCGTCTCCATTTACATCGTCGGTCGTACAGAGAGTAAATGGAGTGCGTCGTCTCCATTCACTCTCTGTACGACCGACGATGAAGAGGTCAATCCTCAGGGTGGGCATTGGTTGACAGATAGATGTAGGCCACGGTGCCGAGCAACATGCTGATCTGCTCCAGACAATGTAAGGGCCTTGAAAGGAAATAGATCGCGTTGCGGTTACAAAAAAAAATCGGCTTAAAGTGAACTTCTGTTCTTGCGCACAAATATAATGGCTATGCGCGTGGTATAAGCATCGCATAATCATCAGCTTCACGGATTTACTCACTTTCTTTAGAAGTTACAAGATAAGAGTGGCTTAAACCCGAAGTGGCGATGCTCCTCAGCACCGACATTCCTAGTATGTATTTAAAAATAATTTACTGGGATCGGGTGAATTTTAAAAGCGATTTAGCACAGATATCAAACACTTGATATATTTTTTTACAGTAAAAGCGATTAGCTCATTTGATTGGTCGGAGAGGACTGACCACCGGCTCTCTAAACAATAACAAGGCAGGGGCTGAGAGGGCAAGTCTTGCGCGCGAGTATAGAGTTACATCTGTCACATTTCAGCGTGCGGGTAAAACAATTCACGGGGAAAAGTTTTAGGTGTGGTAATGATCCTTCCTGATATTCACTTATAAAAACATTGCCGGACTTCATTTTTCACTGACTGACAAGATTTAAGTAAGTGCCCGTCGATTGAGTTCTTGCTTACGAAGCTCTAAATTTTTTATATAAGATTGCAGCAGCCTTTGGTCTGTCACGGTGGAGACAGTCGAATGGGCCTCATGAGCTATGTGAAACAAGATCACCGGGCCACTTCACGATAGGTCTTGATGCCCGTTAAAGTACTTTAACTTCATTATGTATGTTGCATCAAGATGCAGCAAGCCTGGGCTGGAACAGAATACAGGTTGAAGCCGCTCCCGCCTTGGCTTTACGCTTTTTCCGTGACATAAATCAGCCCGGATGCATGTGCTATGAATTGCTCACGAGATCGCCTTGACGGTCAAACAGCAGCTTTCTCGAGCGACTTCCATCTCTTAGAACTATAGAGTAGCTTAATCTCTTCGTTCGTAGGCCCCCTGACCTTCACGGTCGGACAGACTACCGTGCATTTCAACGTAATGTCTCTTAGCCGATCACTTGCCTTGGTAGTAAGCTCTGGACTCGGCCGGCTATTTTGACTGGGTGCGCTGACACCGCCGCTAAAACCTTGCAAGCAATTAATTGCACTGTAGCGGCACTGACTCCATTGAATATCAAAGCGTGCATAACAAATTAATAAGTGTTGATGAAAAAACGAGACTTTTTCAACGACAATACCCTTCACAAAATTTACACTTTTCGCCAGAACTTTCGTAATGTTATAAAACTGGAATGGTCTAGAATATTTAAAGGCATTGAGCAGGTCATTAGACCATGAACAAGCTTCATGTTAAGCCTTCAGTACATGAATTTGTCTTCCTATTGATGTTCGAAAACTACATGGCTTGTCTTACATAATATGATGACACGAGATATTCCGAAATACACAGTGTTTGTGTACTCCCGTTGTAACAAGACTTTAACATCTCAAAGCTATACAAGTCGAATATGCATGTGTGTCAGACATCATCGTTGTGACTTGTGTCGCTTCAGAAAAGCCTTCAAAGCAACCAAATAAGCAAATTGAATTCAGCAACTTTTTACAACAACAAAATGAGCCACATAATTCAGCCGAATTCTGGCACCCAACTGCTTCATTAATTCTACCGAATGCATTAAGAAGGCTGTTGCAAGAAACATCTTCACAAAAAGAGTCAAACTCACAATGCTTGGGTACCACGCAGTAAGCGCGTTATGCTATCAGATCACGACTTGGTTGCTTAAAGAGCACAACTGCTGCTCTTGAAGTAAATTGGTACCTTCGGTACGGATTTACCGGGCTAAGGTCTGCCAGCGGGCTGTCGTTCTGCAGCGTATAATTCGTAATGTTATGCTCTTGTGAGCACAGATTCCGAAGTGGGCACTAAGGGCCACGAGCTAAGCTTGCTCATGCTGTCTACGACGTCAGTACAGTCTTGAGGAGATAGAGCCTTCAACTATGAAGCGTTTATGGAGTGGAAATATACTGTCAATATCACAAGCCCTGAAACTTTCTTTGGCAACGTCGGCTGCAAGAATGCTCTTCACGTAATAATGGCGCTCGGCATTTTACCAAGGAGCGGGAAATAAGCCTTGTCCTGACATCGTGCGGCATCTGCACGCTGTCTACTCTAACGCACTCACAAATGGCAATTAATGGATGCTACATAAAAGCTAGTGAGCCGTCACGCCGGGATGAGCAACCCGCGCAGAGCAAGTGTGCTATATCAGCGACTGAGTTGTCATCCGACGGAATATCGTGTGTAGGCTGGTACGCCGCGTGATACTTGGATGTCACGAGCTAAGTTGTGTCGTGAGGATACTGTTTGAAACAGACTTCGACGATGAATAAGGTCCAGACGACCAGAATAGAGTCTGTTCATCGTGATGAGCTTTGCAACTTATCTTACTGCTGCATAAATTTCTGAGAAGTGGCACAATGATGTCTGATGAACAGAAAGCTCAAAAGGTGCCTGACTGGTACGGACTTCAGTATCTAAAGTCTTAAAGGGGAGAATAAAACAAGCTTACACAAATACGGTGTGTATAGCACTGATTGGCTGTACTACGATATTATGTGACACAAGTTAAGTGCTGCAAAAAGAAGGCAACGCTCAGGAGCAGGAAAGCAGTACACCACTGCTCAAGGCTAATAACAAGAAGTGATATGCAAATTAATAACTGTACGACATTCATCGCTCAAGGCTTTTTATCAGTAAACCTGTATCAAGTTCAGCGTATGCTTCAAAGCGTATAAAACCTTCGGTACTTTACAAACAACAACTCTTAAAGAGCCATCTGAGACTTGCTTTAAGTCTTAGTGTAGAACAAGGGTCAGGGACCTGAACTCACGCTGTCCT
The DNA here is from genome assembly GCA_001695595.3 of Plasmopara viticola. Classification (NCBI taxonomy): domain Eukaryota; phylum Oomycota; class Peronosporomycetes; order Peronosporales; family Peronosporaceae; genus Plasmopara; species Plasmopara viticola. The sequence continues at coordinate 231,645 of MBPM02000087.1, forward strand.
GAAGCAAAGAGCAACTACAGCCCTACTGCGGACAGCATCAACGATGGAGGTCATTATCGCTAGGAAGTGATTAGAAGTTCCCTATCTGACGAATGAGGCCATTTGCACGACTGATGAGTTCGACATCAAGTCAAAGGCCATTTGGGACGTACTCCTGACCGATGTAGTCGTTTGGACAGTATTGCGAGCTGTCTTCGTCGCCATATTGGAGGCGAATACTTGCCAAAGCGATTGTGGCACTTGAAACATCTTGTTTGATGTGACTGAGGACTTTCAGGTGAAAGCAGATTGCACGCGTTCCAATTTGGTAAAATGTTTAAGCCCTTTGCAGGCGAGCCAGTTTTAATTCGCTATCCAAGACAAAAGAAGGAGCAGCATGTTGATACAGCTTATTGCAGCCCATGAGTGTAGAGGCTGTTTTTGATGTGGAAGCATCCTTAAATGCCAAAACGCATTTCTTTTGGTCATCGATAGATGATCCGACCAGATGGCACTCTCCAACACTGCCTGCATCGACATCTTGATGGAACAGATAATTTTTTCCTATAAAAAAGCTCATTCTTTCCTGTAGTATGTAATTTAGGACTTTCTTACAGATCGATGAGCTTCTGAGCCATGCAAATCGGTAAGAATATCGATAGCGTATTTAAAAAGCTTTATTTTTGGATTTCTATTAATTGAAAGACAGCTTACTTTATGTAAAGGCACAATTATTCGTTCAATAGGGCATCATTTCTGACTAATCTTAACATCAACGAGCAAGAAAGACTGATAGGGCATCATTTCTGCCTAATACAAACAACAACGAGCAAGGAAGACTGTCCTTTGACCGAGAGAATTCACGATGACCCAACTAACTCCCAAAAAGTTTGCTTTGGCTTCTGTAGGTGCAACTGCATGAAAACTATCATCTGCATTTAAAGCCCTTACGCTGCTGGGAATATCTGCAAAGGCTACGCCTGTAACTTGTGATGCGTCTGTTATTAAGACCGCACCTCTGCCATGAGTAGCGAGCCTTACCCAGACTAGCTACCCAAGCAATAAAATCACGGAAGAGTACCGTGGCCGGAAGCGCGCTTACCTTTCTACCCCTTTCTGATAAACAACAGACATTTTGAGCCTTAGTGGTGAACTCTTTCCTGCCTCTTTGCTCTAAAACCGCAGAAAAGCTTACATTGATGAATACGTCAGTAAGCAACACCATCGCCCCAGGTACTTCCCTAAGGCTTTGGACTTTAAGTCAGACTCATTGGCCACACAAAAGGACCCACACAAGCTTTCAAGACATTTTGGAGATGCAGGAGCTAAAGTAGACTTTGGAAGTCGAATTCGGGAATCAGAAAATAATGATTGAGTCAAAAACAATAATCCTCAGTATATTCTTTGGCCAGTTACTGAGTCGTTTACGCTATGAATGTGACTCGCTCACCGCTAAATACAAACGTAAGTCGCCGTCCTTACTCACTTTTTGAATAATTATTCCCACGTAAGAGAGGAGAACCATGCGAACGGTATACTCGGTCATGGTACCGAGCAGCACCTTCACTTTCGTTTCGCAATCAATAGATACGATTGGGATAATTTATTGATTTGTTCGTCTTCAAAGAAATTTCGTCTATGTTGTTTACAATTTATAGGTACGGTTGAGAAAGTTTACTGACTTCTCTATTCTTAAAGTAATATTGTCTCTGTTGTTAGAACAACATAGTCAGCCAAGCGCCAGTGGTTGCATGAATGTATTAAAAATAACTAAATCTTGGTAAGGAATTAGTCTATCCTTTGCTGATAAAACATTGTGTTGATCAAGATTATGCTTGCCAAAGAGTTCACCAACAACATCTGCCTTTACATGAGATTTCATGGCTCAAACAACAAAGTTTTGAGTAGAAGAATTTTCAAGTAAAACTATTCGATCGAATGACTCAATAAAAAAGAGATCAAATTTATTCTTAATGCAATTGATTGATTCAGTCAAAGCAAATGGAGCAGCGAACACAGATTACACTGCTTAGCGTGACAAGACTTACAGGCAAACGGACACTTTCTATACAATGTCTTTATTTCAATCACATTAATGCAACCACCAGCACTAAGCTAATGATATTTTAATCTAATTCCAGCTTCGGATTTAAGCTTATGATGGCAACCAGAGCATGAGTAGCAATACGTCGAAAGCCACCCTCAATTTGGAATCAACGACTTGCTGTCAATAAATTTGATGCCGTAGAGCGTCTTCGTTCAAAACTAAAACCTTTCAAATAGAAGCTGACACAGGCGAAATGACAGTGTGTCACGTCAAAAGAAATAGTGAAGCTACAGAGTAATCTCTTGGCTCGATCAGATACAGCTAAACTTGGACATTATATAGCCTGTACGGCCTCAGTGATGTCATCGGATTGGCGCCTCAGAGAGAACATTTGAACATGTTCACTTGATCGCACCAAGCGACATTACGATGAGAGTGACAGTAATCAATACCAATGTATGTTTTGGCTGGCTCAAGCGACAGGTCTTCACCTTGCTGGATGTCACCGCGATAAAATACACAAATTGAAACGATAAGGTAGGTTGAGACAAGGTCTTTAGATGTGAGGACCAGAACGATTTTTTTCCGATTTCACCCAGTCGTATATCTTCATACAACATGAAATTGATCAAACATCGCTTCATTTGAATTGGGGAATTTGAAATTTCTAATGTCGACAAAAATCTAGGATTTCGAAGAGAAAAGACAAAAAAGTAAAGTGCTGTGTTTGATAGGGGTCAAGCTGAATTTTCGTTGGTATTAAGCAAAAGAACGGTGGGCCTTATTAGCAGCACGCTATTGATAGCACAACAAGTTTGACAATGGTAAATCTAAACAAATAGAAATTACAAAACCGACATGGAGCTATAATACATGAAAACCGTACATCACCTCTTGGTACTAAAAAATAGTTTTAGTAATATACAGAGCAGATAGAGAAAGCGTTCTCCTCCCTACACACATGGCTTAAGGCGAGTCCAGCAATTATTGCTGTCTTAGTCAATTCAAAAAGTAGAGTTGGATGAAGAATTAAGGATCGGCTTGTCAAAGAAGGTGTTTCCTTTTGAAGAGCTGATGCTTACTTGCGATAATTTTGATGATTCCAGTGTTATTATATTTTCGAACGTCTATACTTTTCCTCCTTTCGCCTGAAAATTTCATCTGATTTCTAAGCTCTTACTGCTTGCGTTGGTCGGTTCGATCTTCAGACAATAGAAAACTCACGATATAGTCAAGTTTGGCGATGTTGTGCTCCTAAGAGTCCTTTTATGTTTTCATCTTTCGAGACGGTCTGTCATTTTGTGTCCTTATATGACATAATGTGTCATCCTGATAACACCAGCTTTGGATTATACTCTTATACTCCCATTGCATAGTATTATAATTAATAAACTTTTATGTGTGTAGAAAAAGTAATTTGTCATGAAACGAAACAAGAGAGCTTCGAGCCTTTCTCTTGGCTTGAAGCTCTCTTGTTTCGTGCAAGGCTCTTTGAATATCTCAGTGTACACTTAATTGACCGTCAGATATATGATGGTATATCGACCGCTAATGAACAAATAAGTTATTAACTCAAACGTTTGAATTAAAGTCTGCCATACAATTGGATGAGAGATCGATACCCTGTTCCAGTGTTAGGTTTTTGACATGACGAAATGGTCGGCATCGGCTCTTTCTCAATTGTGCACAGTCTATCATCTTCGCACTTTTGAAAATCGCTTTGAGATTTTTAATGTTTTGAAGAAGTCTATCGTTCCATGTCTCGAATATGGAATCGGGTAATGCCAGCTTTAGATTTGTCTAACCCTCGGATTTCGTCTCACTCATCAATACGCCGACGTAAATGACACTTTCTTCTGGCTCAAAGTACTTTATGCTCACTTACTGCAAAAATGCTACTAAACCAACATGGAAAGTGTTTTCAGAGATAACGGCCGAGCCGAAGATCATTAAAAACGAGGAGAAACAGCTTTTATAGCAGACAATTGGCACTATCATCGAAATCAAACTCGAAATTAGAAGATGGAGTACTCCGCACTCATCAATTTAAGTGGTGATTGCAGAACTGCTATTATCGAGTCCGAGCTCGCGTTCCAGCCTATCAAAATTATCTATTACAGATTCTAATAGATCCTCTACCTGATCATGCAAATTGATCGAAGATGATAATTCGCGAGAGTTTGCTGAAAAAGCTATTTGTCATTAGTTGTAATCTTGTCGAATTCTGCCTGACCTATACATATATTAATTGTGGGGCCTCTAATCGTACCTGACCCACAATTTTTGTTTTAATGACAATCGAGCTAAACGATTACACAATTTTAGCATCGAGATCGGGACTACTGATATACATATATTTAGCTTGCTTTCGATGTATGCCGATGAGGTGGCAAATTCTTAATTCTCACTGAGATTGTATATTCGCTCCCGACGCACAAATCCACCCACAAAGCTTTGGTAGTAACTTTGAGGCCACGCCCCTTGAGCCTGGCAGAAGATTTATCGAAAATGCAATTTTGATAACTTTGAGTAATTTCAATGGCAAAACTCAGACATCATTTTATTCATGTGAAGCTTGACCATATATATTATACGATAAAAGAGCTGCCACTGTCGCTTTTTTACTAATGTCACCCATTGCCTTCGACTCTGATCTTGCTAGCTTTGAGTGCGAGCTCTTCACAACTTCATTCGTAGCGCTTTTGAGCCTCACCAAATAGATAAGAATCTGCTTCGAGTCATAATCCTTTTTTTGCAAACTGTCGTCATAATCATACAGCTCATTGGTTTGCCACTTAAGATCCTGAGATCAACTCAGTATTTTTTACAGGGTTGGCGTCATGGCTTCTAAGTCGTTGCTAATTTAATTTGACTCTTCAACCACTTCGCGGTTCTTCTCCAGATCACGAATATATATATATATTGAACACCTCGAAGTACCGATCTATTCTCAGTTCCTCCAACAAGTGCTGCAAAGGTATTGTATTTCGCCCCTAGAAACTATCGCAAAGTTGCTATATATCTTATTAATAGCCTATGTATTCTGAATATATGATCAGTAGGCCTACCAAAGGCTGATATTGAGTGATGTTCAGTCCATGTTTTGTTATAGCAGCATGTACACTTTTGATAGAGAATCTATTCCACTTTAGATGGAGCTGTCTGAAGTAGTTGGCAATTATTTGTTTGGCATCGTTATTTGCATCGCGCAGCTTTTAAAATATATCTTTATTGATTCTTCTTAACATCCTATGGTGCGCTTTACCTTCTCATGGTGTGAAGTTATTGCGTCGATTCACTCATCATTTTTACTGATTATCGCTTACTTAAGTCCTATGTCTCTGACCAAATTAATAAATATTTGGAGCGACAGTAGCCAAACACGATCACTGACTCTATACTATTGCTTAAATTGTCGATAACATTTTCACCAACTCGTCCTTATCAAGGCTTGAATATCGTTCCTTGTTAATATCACTTTTGGGCGATCCCTTGATAACAAGGATCCGAAAGAGTTTGAGCTTATTATCTGGTCCATTAAAGCCGAATTCTCGAATAGACTATTAGCACATTCTCGCTTTAACGAGTGATGGGAGCTAAACATCCTTATATACATCTGCTACCATTTGTCTTCGCAACTCCTTCGGAGTGAAACTCTCCTAGAAGATGTTCGTTAGCTATATACCTGTATAAGTCTACATAATCTGATCAAACATCAACTGCCTCTGCACCAGCTTGTTTTGATTTCTTTTGGCCTTTTTTATCGATTTCATCATCAAAGAATTTATATGCTTCAGGAAGCATCTTTTTCAATTAAACTGAATGTAAGAATGATATAAAAGCAACATCATTTACTGAAGCATTTGCCGATACACCTTGTCGCCAACTACTGAAGATTCGGTTCGAACGCCAGCAGTTTCCATAGCTGCCGTTGATAAATCAAGGTTCATTTACCTAATTTTCAAAAGGTTACCGTTTTTAAGAAATTAAGACCGACTTTTTTAGGTTTCCCTTCATCAGGCCCGACGGAAACATCTGTAACTTTTGATTGGAAGAGTTGAGATAGCCCTTGCTTAATTGCTTGACGCACCGGGTTCATCTACCGCTTGATAGTTGCCCATTTAACCCGACGCTGAGCCTTTTCCAGAAGCTTCCGTTGTTTTGTTCTCTAATAGCGATTTTTTTAAGTATCAAGTATTATACCAAGTTTCTGCTGTGCCTTAGCATCCTGGCACTTGTATCCTTCCAAAGGAAACTGGAATGGATTGTATATGAATTCGTAGATATTTTTAATGAATATGAGAGTACATAAATCCCTTCGAAAGTCCAGATATCGACACGTCATTCGCGGACACATCCGTATCGAAGCATTTAGTCTTGATTGCTTTGATGAAGAAAGCTATGTTGACATTGTTGCTGTACCAGAATAGTTCTTCCTAGATAGATTCGATCTTGTAATCTCCCCACGCGGAATTTACTCAATCGTAGTCACCACGCTGATACTTGATATACGAAGCCTGCTGTCAAAAGTCGACGGCAGAGATTCCTTCGTCTCTGAAGTGATGTACACGCAAAGATATACAAATTTTATCCAGAGCGCAAGCATATGAAATCCTGCCATCACGCATATAAATATTTTGCAGAGCTTGTGCAGCAAAGAAATGTACTCGGAGACATTGTATTGCCGACTTTTCGCTACCGAAGCAATGTAGCTATCAAGACAGATACAAAGACGTGCTCGGTTATAAGGACAGTTCTCTCTCCGCTGCAGGCTAAAGGAAAAAGCGTTTAAAGTGAAAGGATAAATATATGCTCGATATTCTTGATAAAAAAGTTGCAGGGCAGAGTATGGACAATAGAAAGTCGCACTTGTAAGAACGATTTTTTACTTACGAAGTCACACTGTTTTTGTTCTTTTCCTGCTTTCAAAGCTTGTCAGAGCTACCAAATTTATCCCACACTAAAAGCATTGACATTGGCACCAAAGCATATCGACTTTTTGCGATGTAAAGAGCGTCTTTTTCGTAAGGAGAGATTTGAGTAGCATCGTCCTCCTGGTTTGAACGTCGGATGCATCCAAACTTCTTCGTACCTACATCTATGGTAGATACGTCGATGCTTAGCTGATAGCGGGTGTCAAGTTCATCGGAACGAGAAATCTTGATTATTTACCATGCAAACCCGACTCATAGCATTGCTGATTTCTTGGTACAAGCAGAATTGCTTAAATGCTTGCTTTGTCATAAATTATATTCAATAAGGATTTTTCTTGTTGTCTTTCTACTTGTGATACGCGATGCAGTGAAACTCAAACTTCTTGTAAGCCTTATGAAAACTGACTCAAATCTTGTTATTGCGAGTAGCCTTTTGAATGCCAGCTTTTCGATCATCCACTGTGTGCTCGCGTTTGTATATAAAAATCTTGAATAAAGCGGCTGTTCTTATGATAGAATTTTAACATATATCAGTCTCACTTAGCAATCGGGACTTTGGTCACCAAGGTGTAGCTCACAATTCGGCGGAAGCAGCGGGTCTCGCTGTCATCGCTCTAATTGTTGATATCGTGTCCAATCACGATGCTAGGCTTGAAAGCTTACTTCTTTGTCCAAAATACAATCTCGAGCTTATAACCTCTTGAGACTTTTGAGTCCAAATGCAAACATTCAGCGTCGCTGTATGGTCGTATGTAAATATGACTCTATAGAACTTGAATATTGTATCGGGATCGTTATTTTTCTATCAACCCCTCTAAAGTTGATTATTCTAGAAATTTCAATTATGCCTTGGTGGAGGCTTTATATAGTCTGCGTTACTCATTGGCTATATTGGGCATGACATCATATCAGAAACTAAAATAATAGATCAAACCCCACGTTTCTTCCTTTGCTTGCGTTTGCGAGCATGGATCCGCTCCTATTGAATCGAACGTAGCTCTTTCAACACGACAAGCGAGTATCTGACAGTAGTGTTTCTGGGCTGCTGTGGTGAGCGTCATCTCAGAATATTACTACCTTCCTATTTATCTATATAAAATTTTAATATTGTCGCTAATGTTCAAATATAAGAAAAAAAAAAACGACTGGCTCGAAAAAGAACGCTTAAGGAAAGGTCTCGGTATAAAATACAGCCTTGGTCGGTATTTCTATCGGTATGCCAAAAGAGGTCCTGCCTTACCGTCTCACCGGCCTTTCTCGATGCAACAAATCAAAAGCAAGTACTGGAAATACCCGTGGTTTGACTGGCCAGGTGTTGACGCCTTTTTAATGGCTAATTTCACCCACTCGCGTGCCCTAGCCGTTGGTTTTTCTCGGGAGAGGCGCAGCGTCAGTTCCCAATCGACACCGTTGGCCCGCAAGCGTCCACCCGCTTCGTTCTCTTCGCCCGTTTTTCCTTGTGCGCCGTCCCACCCGACCGCTTCAAGTCTCTCTACCTCTCTCTCTTCCTCGCCCAGCGACCTTTACGACTGCCTACAGTGCATGCGTTTGCAAACTTTGTGCGCCCCCATTGATTCGAGTAGTGCATCCACTTGGAAACGAAAGCGACAGGAAGCTGTGCGTCATCCTCCGGATCCCCTCTGTCACCATTTTTCTTCCTTTTCTCCACTCGATCACGTGATTTGTGTCACGATAGACCCCTCGACGCCCTTTGTGTAGCTCAGTGCAAGTGTTGAAGCCAAGATGTCTATGATGAATATTGCGGGCACACAGGCGGTGGACGACCCCGAGTACCGCTACAAGATGCCCCGATTGCAAGCCAAGATTGAAGGGCGTGGCAATGGGATCAAGACGTTGGTGGTTAACTGTGCCGACATTGCCACGTCCCTCCATCGGTCGACGGCCGAAGTGTGCAAGTTCTTTGGCTGTGAATTGGGCGCGCAATCCAAGTATGACGAAAAGACTGACCGTGCGATTGTCAATGGTGCTTTTGAAGCCGGTTTGATGCAACAGCATTTGTCCAAGTACATTGAAGGCTTTGTATTGTGCCCTGGCTGTCGATTACCAGAGACCAAGTACAAGTTTAAAGGTCAATTGATCTTTCACAAATGCTACGCTTGTGGGGCCGTAGAGCCAGTGGACATGAATCACAAACTCACGACTTTTATTTTTAAGGAACACACTGCTTTGAAACGGAGTAGTAAAGACGACAAGAAGAAAAAGGAGAAGAAGAAGGAGAAGAAGAAGGCGTTGCACGATGAGCCCGAGGATGAGTCTGCGACGAAAGAGAAGAAGAAGGAAAAGAAGGACAAGAAAGATAAGAAGGAGAAGGTACACAAGAAGGACAAGAAGAAGAAACATCACAAGGACAAGAGCTCGGACAAAGACGTGGCGCATGCAGAGGATGAAGATGACGTGGTGTGGCACACTGATTTGTCTGCTGAAGCTGTCGCAGCTCGTGCGGCTGAAGCTGAGGCTATTGAAGCGGCTGCTACTGCTGCTATCGAGACAGCTGCGGCAGAAGAGGTGGTGGCAACGCTTGACAATTTACAGGTCGATGACGAGAACGCGCTGGATTCAGCAATTTTGAACTTGCAGCGCTTTTTGTCGGAGAGTCACTCGGCGTCTGAAGTCTTTGATGAAGTGTGCCGTCAGCAAACGTTCTCTGCTTTGCCAGTTACCGATCGTCTCGTGATTTTTTTTCGCGCTGCCTTTACTGATCAAGTTTTAGTGAACAACCAGGTGGCCAAGTACGCTTCTGTACTTGAGAAGATTATCGACGGGCAGCACTCTCAGTATCAATTGCTGGCGCTTGCTGAGCATTTTTGTGCGGTGGAACACTCGGAACTCTTGACTTCGTATCCGATTCTGCTGAAATTGTTGTACGATGAGGATTTACTGGACGAAGAGTGTCTTGTTGCGTGGGCTACGAATGGAGTTCGAAAGGAGTATGCGCACTGGGCGGTTACCGACGACTTTGCTGCAAAGCTGAAGGCCCTACTGCAGCCGTTTATTGAGTGGCTCGAGAATGCCGAAGAGGAGAGCGAGGCTGAGAGCGATGACGAGTAAACGGACGATTGCTTATCTTTTTTTCTTCTAAGTTTTTTTTTCTGCTTTAACATCTTTACATATGCTGCAAGTAGTTTACTAAAGGATTGGATTGATCGGAATAATACATGCAGTTTTTATTGATTTGTATACTATTGCTATGATTTTACTACTCGCTATCCTGTTTGTAGCTTCTGATAAATAGCCGAGGCGATTGTGTCTGCAATTGTAAACATTTCATTCTCTAGGGCAGTGGACGCACGTGAAGAAACCTCTTGCCCATGACAGCGAAGCGCGATCGCTGCTGCATCAGCCGTCAGCGGTGCAGTGGCTCTAAGCTTGAACAGGGACTGGTGGAAGCTTGAAAATTTGCCCTATGACAAAATAGTAGTGTGAAATTTAATAGTACAGCGCTATAAGCATTATCATAAATTCCTAACCTTGCACTTTTCGACCCCAATCGTAAAGACTGGCTTCCCCGTTGCGATGGCCTCCGTGGTCATGGAAATGGAGTCTGGTGTGGTCACAATGCAAGATGCCGTGGCCAGCAGAGCATTATATGGAATTTGACGTTCCGTGTCTTTAACGACAAGTATTTGTCCAGGCATGGAAAATCGAGCAAATAATCCACAACAAAGAATCTTCTGCACATTCAGGGGTGTTCGACGCGAAAAGGTCACGATTATCGCTACTTCATTAGTACGTGGTAACGCACTTGTAACTTCCTTTACCATCTCCTCTGCGTCTCGCTCAGTGAATGCAAACCCACGACATGGTCCTCCTACCAGCCACAAAACGCGCCTTTGTCGTCCTTGTAGCTTATTATCCAGTTCTTTCTTCCATTCACAGCCATGTTGTCGTAATGATTCTAGTGTAATGTCATGCACAGTGCCTGACGTAAGCAATAGATTATCTCGATTACCAGCTCCATTAGGAAAGTCGTGTCTGGGCACCACTACCGTGTCAAACCAATCAAGCGGTACGCACGGATGTTGAATCTGCACATTGAACGTCCTCGTCGGCTCGAGGTGCTTCAGCATCGCGCAAAGCGCCACTGTACTCCTCCCGCAACCGATCACGACGCTAAGATCCCTCGGTTCCTCTTGTACAAGCGACAAATGCTGCACAGTTTCTTGCGTGTAGCCAAAGAGCGGGTTGCGCGTGAGTTTAGCGCCAAGAATTTGCAAGTACGGCGGCATCAAGAGTGATGGTCTGAGAGTCACCCGCACGCACATGACCGGCGGACACTCCACATTCCAGCGGTTCCGTGCACTTATGTCCCGTAGTTTCTTACGCACTCTCGCACCTAGCGCCAATGCCTGTTTCTCAGCACCTGCCGCGCCATTCCCGAGCACTAGCAGCCGCAGCATTCGACTTCCATCTCAATGAACCCAATGTCGGTTTTTTTTCAAAGGGTCCAAAAAAACCCATTGTATTTCACCCATCGCATCACGTCCCCGCCAAACAATGGCTTCCAGCGCCTTTGAGATCCTTCGCTCCACGCGGCGGCTGCCAATCGTAGAACAAGAGCTTGTCTTTGGCAAGCGCTTGACAGAAGTGGCAGCTGCGCGATCAACTGCCGGTGCCGCTTGGGGAAAGAGTGCGCGCAAATGGGTGGCTGCCTCGACTCCTGAATCTCGCGAGTTTGGCGACGCCATGCCACGTGAATTGCGTACGCTAGTGGCCGCCTCTTTCGACATTTATATCCGCTTGCAGCATAAATCACCACAAGGTCCAGTTGACGTTGTATGTGCGAGTCGTGAGTACCGCGAAGCCCTCAAGACGTGTATTTTCGCGCTGGAAGACCGGCTGGAGGCCAAAAAGGACGCTCTTGACGGCCTGATCGAGGACGAAACCGCATTTCTAGACCTTCTGAAAGTGTCACTTGCCATTTGGCACTTGTGTGAGCTGCTACTGCTTCGTGAAGGAGCAAGAGGAGCCGACAGAACGCTCGCGTATGACCTGGCACGGTGGCTACATGAGCACTATTGCAGTGCGTTGTTGGCAAAGACCGAAAGTGAGAGTGAGAAGCTAAAGAAGGCGATGAAACCGGAAGAAGACCCAGTCTTTTGGAGCACAATTCAATCGCTCGTGATGGCAGGAGACGGTCAGAGTGCCTGGAACCTTTTAGCTTCACATTCGAGCTACAAGTCCCTCTTGGTTCGAGACGCCATGTCACTTACTCAAACATCCATCACAACAGCGTTTCAAGAAGCTCAGAAATTATTGTTGACAATGCCTGGTAGAGTTGAGAGACGATTTGAAGCCTTGGACCTAGCGGAATGGAAACACTGGCACGATGCGTGTCACTTTTTATTGAACACTGACGGATATATCAAGTCAAACACGGGATTCACGACCTTATTGGAGATAATGGTCGCCAAGGAAGACGTGCTACAGCGTCACGCGGATACTTGGTATGAGCTTATGATGGCGAGACTATTTCTTGACGAACCAAAGACAATTGCCCATCGTTTCGAGTTTCTAATGGCCAAGTGTTTTCAAGCTTACAATAGTGCGGAAACGAAGATGGGCAACTTTGATTGCATCATCTTGGCTGTCATGCAGTACGACATGGAAAGTGCTTTGCAAGATCTCTTGACACTTGGCTTTTCATGGATGGCAGCGCATTTGACGGATTTGTTACAGAGACGAAATGTAATTCGAGCCGACGAAGTGTTGCCGGAAACGAAGTGTACGTTGCGTGAGCGATTTCTTCTTCAATACGCAATGGAGATTGGAGCAAGTAGTGGGTTGTGGCAATTTGCTGTGCAATATTACGAGTACTGTCCTCAGTTTGGTGTCCTTGCGATAAGATCCGCGTTGGCTCGTGAACCTTTATTATCGGATTACAAGACCGAGCGTCTTCTCACTTTTTGTCATGGGAAGAAGTACCTAAATGAAACGCAAAGAAGGATTACTAGAGACAGAGCACACGAATGCAAAGCAAAGAAGACGTACGCGTCTGCTCTGTACTGGATGCTACGTGGTAACCACTTGGACGACGTCGATACGCTATGTGATGACGTTTTACAAGAGTGCAATGACAGTAATACGTTAACTCCTTTACACGAGGCAGTGCAGTTTATGGAAACTTGTTCTGATCTTGTGCGTCCTCAAAAACTGGCGTGGGTGCTGAAATACCGTGAACTTCAACTGGTACTAGACGATCTCGAGTCCTTACAAGATCAGCTAAAGACAGATGAGGTTGCAAGCAATGAGGAAATGTGCCTAGCTCTTGAAAGCAAGCTTCGATTCGTGTCTATGGAAGCCGCGAAACGTCTAGGCTGGTTATTTAGCTCGACCGACGCGCCAAAGGCCCTGTGTGCTCAGCTTTTGGAACAAGCTGAACGTCTGCTCCACGAATCTCCAACTGTATATCACTCGCAACACTTGTACTCCCTTATGGCCTATCTCCAGCAACTGGACCGCTCTTTTGACAGCCAAGACTTTTACAAGTCTTGCTCGAACAAGCAACTCAAAAAACGCATTGATAGCTTAATTGCTCGCAATTTGGCCGAGGCAATGCTGCAAGAGGCTACTGCAAGCAAATGTCGAACGGAATCAATGAATTGTGTAGCACTCGCTGCTCCAAGTGCCCAGCACACGTATTTGATCACAGACGCACCGTGTACGCCAATGGAAGAGTAAAGTGGCTGCTTTAGCGAAAGCAATTATGTCTGGTCAAAGGGTCTATAAGAAGTAAGACAACATAAAGCGCGATTAAAGGGCAATTTATTTGTGTTATGCTTTCTCTCCAAGAAGGTCAAGAACGTCCGACATAAAATCGCCACTTTCTTGCTTAAACTTCCACGCAGCTTCAATGGCTTCTTTAAATACTTTGACCACATTTGTACCGTCCGCGGCGGAGACGAAATTGAATTTAAGGTCATGCGTCTCGGCGAATTTAAACTTTTTGTTAGTCACCTAAAGAATTTACCAGAAGTGATTTGAATGTCAGCAGCAAAGCCAAACACGTGCGACCTACTTACGTTCATATCGACGTCAATCTTGTTGGCAACCAGAAAACACGGAATACTTTCGCAATATTCGCGCAGTTCCTTGTACCAGTTTACTAAATTTTGGTACGTTACCTTGCGCGTAACGTCAAATACCTACAATGAAATTCCACTTACTTTTTTGCTCGCAAAACTTGCTTTTGATCGAATCGACCTACCAAAATGCATGCCGTAGCTCCGTAATAAAAGGACGGGTGCATACTAGAAAATCGCTCTTGTCCAGCAGTATCCCAAAAGTCTACAATCAATGATTGTGCATTAATATTGCACGACGACCACAAGTCCTAGCTCCAATCATCGTTAACACACACCAACTTTTACGGTACGCTTTCCATTTTCACCATCAAGTTCCACGTCTTTTCGGAATAGCGTTAAGGCAAATGTCGAGAGCTGACGCAAAGATACACGTACGTTATCAATTTACTTTTTGTTCCATCAAAACATGCTTGCTGACCTGACGTGGTTGATACTCATTCATCATAAAGCGCTCGACCAGTTTCGACTTGCCTGCGGCCGAGTCACCGAGTAGAATGATCTAGAGTGGAAGAGCGCATAAGTGGCAGCTTTTATGGCTTTTCGCCAGTCCAGCCCACCTTTACGTCAGGTTCACCAAGACTGTTTTCCATAATAACACCTCCTTTTGTAGCCACTCTCACGCGTGTCTTAGTGATATGCTCTAAAAGATCGCGGTGGATTGAGCAGCCGTTAATTCAACACAAGATACAGATTCAAGTTGAATGGTGCAAGCCGTTTTCAAGACTATATATGGAAAACTAACGAATCTAATTTAAATACGACTAATCACAAGAAATGTATTGCGAAGATAGCATTCATTACAGAAGCCAAACCTTTATAGATGTCTCAATAGTCAAATCTCGAGTATTTGTGTCGGTAGATGAGCGCTACTTTGTCGAATTACAATCACAGGTTATCCCCGGGTACCCTTGCATTCCATGCAGCAATTGAATATGACCAGGAAAAGAGGCGCTGTATTTAAAAATATTTCTCATGAACATTTAGCGATAGTCTTTAGCGAGCTCACTTCTCAAGCTGCTTAATTATATCAATGAAGTAATCTAAAATGTTATTCTCCTTATATGCACCATTCCATACATAATTGTGATCTAATATTTTTCTCGAGGTGGAACTATTGCGCATATCTGTAAAAATAACTATATGAGATGGGAGAAATTTAGTATCTCGATCTCCAATAGAATTTGAGATAACAAGCAGGTATTACCTGTTAGCTTGCTAGTGAAGGAACTTGATATGAGAGCCTGGTTGATAGGATTTTGCTCATTTTTATCAAATAACGACGTTTGCACTATCTCCTTTTACGAAGGTGAAATGAGACGACATTGGCGTCGGTAACTACACGTCGCGCAACGTTCTCGTTAACTATAACTGTGGTGTTTGATTTATGCCATGAATGCTCTTACAGAGATAACAGTTAAGTAGGCAGGCTAAGGAAATGTCGAGCTGTCTGCGTTTAGTCTTCTAAATCATATAAGCAAGTAAAAGCTAGGTCACTACTGCTAGCCATTTTAGCTTTGAGGTTCGACAAAAAGGGTGTGAATATTCTGCAAGCTGAGTGTAGGTGAAAACATCGGCTTGATAAACATTGTTCGACCCGTTCGCAATCTGTGGTACTTACGTCGTGCGGAAAATATTTGCAAGCATGCAAGTTAATACGTAAAGCGCACTCACTTGATTCAAAAGACAAACTTGTCTATTGTGTTACCATAAGTTGCTTTTGGCGCAGGGTACAATTACTTTCTATCGTGGGTTGAAAATACTTACGGATGCACACGCTTTGAGAAATTGAAAATTTGCTTTGATGTCAAAACGCACATAGCTGTTTTGTCAAGCATGTTGGCCCAAGGGTCCGCCAAAAGAATTCTGCACATGACCTCGAGCTCCTAAACGGTCTCGTTATTATGTCACCGTTGCCATTTCTGCAATTTCTAAAAGCCACTATATAGTCCAACGCGCTACTAGTGACAGTAGTAGTATACACTTTATTCTTAACGTTCGTTACATGAAAGGCTGCTTAGTGCTACCACACCAGACCATTTGTGCCCGATCTTAAACATAACTGAGGTGCTGCACATAATCCGCCCAACACCAGCCACGATGGCGGAGCTGGACACGGAACATGTGCGCATGTTGAACGCTGGAAGGCAGCGCATCGCGTACACGTCGCCTATAAGCACGAGCTGTTTCTCTAGTGTAAATTCGAAGAAGACACAGCTACTTCAGCATGGCAACACGTACGGCTTGACCTTCGTAGCTTCCAATAAAGGTAGCGCGGACAATGATCATCACTCTCAATATCTGCAACCAAGAAAGATTTTCATAATTAAACAATAATGCTGCAGGCTTTGTAATGACTAGAAACGACGAGCTGGAGGCGTCATGCACTGATTACATTAAGCGGCGACAGGAGGCAATGGACCACGGACAAAAGCTCACGCTAGAGGAAATTTACGAGCTACCAGTAAATAAAGAAGTTCAGCTTCCATCAATCGCATATTGGATCGCTCTCTCCGTGGACGAGTCGACACTTGCAGTAGCTTATGGAGACTCCGTTGCGCTTTATGAAGTCGCGCACGTTGTCGATGCGGTATGACGTCATGTTTCTCATTCCTGTACAGCTCTTCACTTCATAACAATATGGTCTTTTTTATTTTACTATCCAGCCGACTCCTACACCATATCGCACGTTGCTTAAGCTGCAAGTACAGGAAATGGCGTGGTGCAGCGATCCTACTAGTGAGCAGTTGGCTATTTTAACACTTGAGAAGCAAGCGATCATTTGCACGCTAGAAGGCTTGCGAAAGGCGATTAATACAGAGAGTGATGCGTCGTCCGTTGGATGGTCCCCATCTGGAAAGCAGATTGCCATTGGTTTAGTAGATGGCACCATTGCCATTTACGATCGAGATTCTCTGAAATTATCTCGATCGATTATGGCACCGAAATGCTGCGCTGACATAAACCTTGAGGTACACCACATTAATTGGGCCGAGGACGAGTTGTTTTTAGCTGGGTATCACCGGTATGACAGCAATCTCGAGAAGACCACTGCTCTTGCGTGCATTTTCGATCATGATGAGTGCGTCGAGCTGGATGAAGTTGTTGGATTTTTCGATGTGCACGGACGACGACACCAGTATTTCACTCTGTTTTTGTCCGAGTGGAGAATGTTTTTTATTGGGTGTTCATTAAGCGCAGACATTGAGCTGCTTGTATCAGATCCTGAAAGTGGTGAATGGCAATTGTGGAAACCATTGGAAAGGTATCAAGCACGTTTACCGGATAATAGCGTGGACGAGGAATCGTTTCCGATGGGGTTGGCTATCAATTTGAACTCGACAGTGTCCATCTCTGTAGATGAAGACCTATTCCCTCCCGTGCCCATTATTTCTTGTACTAATACTGACGGACTATTACTTCACTTTGCCTTTGTGGATACAACAGTACACGAAGTTGACTTTGTTAAGGCTCCGTTGCCTTTTGATAAGAAATCAATGCGAGCTGTTGCGTCAACCTCAAATGCAATTGTAGAGGCAAAAATAGAAGATTCTGTGTCCCCTTTGAAGTCGATCGCGAACGGATATGGCCAAAATGATGAGAACGAGTTCGCAGAGTCTGTTGGGGAGTCAAGTGATGAGGAAGAGGAGCGTAAAGAAGAGGAAGACAACGCTCGATCAGCATTTCGCACGATTGCAATCAATGGAGTCGATTTTATTGCTTCGGAACAATTTCCAAAGTTGTTTAAAGCATTGGGGTCTACATACGATGAGGAAGAACACGCCAACACTATTAAAAGTCTGAGTAAAGATGGAAAGATTTACGAAGGTGACTTCGTTTCGTGGTACGTCAACTGGATATTTGGTGATGAAGGTTCGGAGTCGGATAGAGAGGAGAATTCTTCTTTGATGGCAATCAAAAAAGCTGAGCAAGCGTCGGGGGTGGTGACGCCTGCCAGGACAGCGAATGCGACGTCGATTGGCTCTATCGGCTTAAGTGGGCTTTCTATTCCGGTTTTTGAAGAGAATAACTCGAAGCCGTCATTCTCTTTTAGCGTTACTCCAGTTGGCAATTGCAATGTATCCGCGAAAGACACTTCAAATTTTTTCCTAAAGAAAGCGGTTTCGCATGAGTACGGTCAGAACGACGAAAACGAATTTGCGAAGTCGGATAGTGAATCGAGTGACGAGGAGGAGGAGCGCAAGGAAGAAGAAGCTACCGCTAGAGTAACGTTTCGGACGCTTGCGTCTGATGGAACTGATTTTATCGCTTCAGAACTATTTCCAAAACTGTTTAAGGCAATGGGGTCTACGTATGACGGGGAAGAACACGCCAGCATTGTAAAAAGTCTTAGCAAAGATGGAAAGATCTACGAGGATGACTTCGTTTCGTGGTATGTGAACTGGATCTTTGGCGACGAAGACCTTGAGTCAAATGAAAAAAAGGAGTCACCTATTTTGTTGAAGCCAGCACTTAAGTCGAAGGAAGAGATTGCAGCGGTATTTTCGAGATTCGCAGCCGCAAAAGGAAGTTGGAAGTGTGCTGTTTGTTTGGTGAGTAACGGTCCTGATGCCACGAAGTGCAGCGCTTGTGAAACTCCGAATCCTGCGGCACCGAAGGTGGTAGTGCCTGTTTCAACAGCAAGCACGTCAGCTGGATTTATCGGCTCAAGTGGATTTTCTTTTCCGGGCTTCATGGATTCAAAGTCATCGTCATTTTCTTTCGGTGGGACTCCAGTCGCTGGTTCTGCTGTTGCTGACGGAGTCAAATCCAGTGGTTTCTCGTTTGGTGGTGCGTCTTTTGGCATGGAATTTAGTTTCCCAAGTGTCACGACTGAGTCTCGTTTGAACACGAAACCTGTGCCAGACACTGAGTCTGAAAACGCTCTTGTTTTAAATAGCTCAGCTGGTGGTAGTGCGGATGCACTATCAACTTTGAAGTCTTCTGCTGAATGTGCTGCAAGTGATAGGGGCTATCCCCCTGATACGATATCAGCGCCGAAACCTCCCGTGCTCAGTACTGCAGACGGCAATTGTAACCCCTCAGACACGGCTTCAAAGCCAAAACTTCCTGTATTCGGTGCAGCAAGGGAAAACAGCTATCCTCCGGACACGACATCTAAACCAAAACCTCCGACTTTTGGCACTGCCACCAGTAGTGGCTATCCCCCCGATACGACGTCGAAGCCAAAACCCCCAGCCGTTGGCGCAGTCACCAATAGTGGCTATCCCCCAGATACGACGTCGAAGCCAAATCCTCCAGGCTTTGGCGCAGCCACCAATAGCGGCTACCCTCCGGACACGACGTCGAAGCCAAAACCTCCAGCCTTTAGCGCTGCCACCAATGGTGGCTACCCTCCGGACACGACGTCAAAGCCAAAACCTCCAGCGTTTGGTGCTGCCACCAATGGTGGCTACCCTCCGGACACGACGTCGAAGCCAAAACCACCAGCCTTTGGCGCTTCCGTCAGTGGTGGCAACCCTCCGAACACGACGTCGAAGCCAAAACCACCAGCCTTTGGCGCTGCCATCAGTGGTGGCTACCCTCCGGACACGACGTCGAAGCCAAAACCACCAGCCTTTGGCGCTGCCATCAGTGGTGGCTACCCTCCGGACACGACGTCGAAATCAAAACCTTTAGCCTTTGGCGCTGTCACTAATGGTGGCTACCCTCCGGATACGACGTCGAAGCCAAAACCTTCGGCCATTGGCGCTACCAGCAGTGGTGGCTATCCCCCGGATACGACGTCAAAGCCAAAACCTCCGGCCTTTGGCGCTGCCACCAAAGGTGACCATTTCTCGGAGACGACGTCGAAGCCAAAACATTCAGCCTTCAATGCTGCCGGCTGTGGTGGCTACCCTCCGGACACGACGTATAAATCAAGACCTCCAGCTTTTGGCGCTACCACCGGTGGCGGCTTAAGTTCGTCTGGCAAGAGTTTATTGGAATCGAAGCCAGAGCCATCAAAATCGGTTGATTTTACCGCGCGGAAACTACCATTTGGTGTTGCTCAAAATGAATTTTCATCCGGACGAGCCTTTTCAAATGAATCGTTTTCCGCAAAAACGAGTTTTATCACACCAACCTTTTCGTTTGAAACTTCGCCATCCACGTTGAGTACGACTGAGCAACGCAATAGTGTTGACAAACAGCCACCGATCAAGCGTACACTGAATTTTGGAGACACAAATGCTTATGAGACAACACAGACAAATCCGTTCGCAAAAACTAAAGCAAAGCCGCTTACGAGTCTTACAAAGACCTCGAAGGGTCTTCCTTCTTCGCGAATGGAGGGTCAATTGTGGAAGTTAATTGTGGATTTTGATAAGTCGCTGCAGCGGGTGAACAAAAGCACAAAGACTATCCCATCAAAGAATGTGGAGTTTTCAGATCAAATGGTGTCGCAATCGGACAATCTACGCATGCAGATATCAAAGCTTTGCGAATCATTGAACAACTTGGACGAAGTACGAGATCAAATTGAAAAAGACGTTTTGTTTGTCATTGGAAGTGATGGGGACGTACACGAACAGCTTGAATATGGGCGAGAAATCTTGGACAGTTTTAATGATGAGAGTCTCAAGAAAGCACTGGACGAGCAGCCACTAGACGCTCGATCTAAGGAAGTGTGGGCATCACTGAAGAAGAAATTGATCGAGGTTGACAAGTGCTGTGCGGAGCTTGAATGCCACCTTTCGTCCTTTGAATCCGGTACTGACCGGACTCGTGCAGTATCGTCTGCGCACTTGTTTCGTGTACTGAAGCAGACTTATGACAATTCTAAGGCGCAATATAATAAGGCCTGTGAGTTAGCGGAACATTTGGAAAAGCTCAGTCTACGAGGTGACCGCATACGTCGAACACCTGGCTTTTGTGGGATCCATGGAAGCCGAGCAGAAGCTCGTACTTTGGTAACGAAGACGGACATGATGGAGAACATTTTAAAGTCTGAAGAGCGCGACCGAGAGGTACGCCGCCATTTTTTGACCCTGTGTAATAGTGTCATTACTCCTCGTGACGTCTTCTCGACACCGCGTCGTAAGCTGGCTCCCCCCACACCATCCCATACCGATTCACCCCTTCGATCGAAAGCCTGCAGTAAATTGATGCCAAAGACACAGTTGAACGTTGCTTCCCCAATGAGCACACTCAAGCAGTCGGCAAAGTCTGTCCTGTTTAATAATGCTTCTTCAAAGTTCGCACCAAACCTTGTTGCGCTGGCTGAGGCAATGACCCCAAAGGATGAGCCTGTCAAGCTCGTTCAGACGCCTCAGACGAGTGTTGGTGTCGGCAAAGCCCCTCAGAGACCTAGTCTAGAAACTTCGACTATTGAGGACAAACCAAAAACGGTCTCATCAAATGCTAGCGCATTTAGCTTCGCGAAGGACAACAACACTGGTATATTTGGAGCATCTATGGTGAAGAAAGAGGCGAAAGATACGTCGTCAACGCCCTCGTTTGGAGTGAACTCGCCGGCAGTCAAGCACAAGCGAAAAGCGGATGAAAATTTGACTGGTGCGTTTTCGCTAGGCGGACAAGACACTCGAGTATCCGCTTCCGCTTTCAGTTTTGGATCCAGCGCAAAAGAGTCGCCGTTGCAAAGTGTCAGTACAATTGATTACAAGGCTCGATTGGAAGACTTTTACACGGTGCACAACCCATCCAAGCTTGGAAATGTGCTTGAGAAGACGCTGACAACTTACAAGGGCAGAGAGGAGGAGTTGTTTACTCGACTTTTTACTATGTACATTCCAACTTCGACGCCAGAAGATGTCAAAGCTTTTTTGGAAGGAGGATCTGTGCCTCCAAAGTCTGTGTCTGTTACCAAAGCTTCGCAGTCTCTTGCGCCTGCAACTACAGAAGCAAAGAGCTCATTTGGCGAATTTGGAGCCTCAGCTTCGACCCCAAAAGAGAATGCAGCTACCCTTGGCCCATTCGGGTCTTCTCCGTCCGCATTCAGTCTCGGTCCTGCTGCGAACAAATCTTTTGGCTCAAGTGCGATTGGATGTGCAGCACCAAATTCTTCGACAACTTCTTTAACGACGTCAACAGCTTCTCCCTTTGGCAAACCTGCGGTGGATTATCGCCAAAAGTTGATTGAATTTTACCAAAAGCACAATCCAGACAAGATTAGTAGTGTGGATGCCACCCTTCAAAAATACAAGGGAAACGAAGTCAAGTTATTTCAGAACCTAGCGCTTAAGTATAAGGTAAGTGACATGAGCGGATGCGTTACTGTTCCGCCTGCCAGTCCAGCGGTTCAGGGTGTGACTTCTAGTGCGGGGGCAAGTCCGTTTGGTAAATCAGGTGCCTTTTTCTTCTCCACTCCAAGCGCTTCGGCTGGTGCGTCGTCCACATCCACTAGCTCGCTTGGTTTTGGTGCAGCAAAACCTGCTCCTAGTGCGTCTCCGTTCGGGGCAGCCCAGGCTCCTGTTTCGTCACCATTTAGTGGAATTTCTCAATCATCCACTGGCTTTGGTCTGGCTACTGGAAGTGGATTTAGCTGCTTTCAGTCAACAACCGCGCCGACTCCAGCGTTTAGTTCTCCTTCGCCATTTGGCGCAGCATCAAGCAGCTTTGGAGCTGCAGGGGGCGTCAATTACCGTGACAAGCTCACAGCTTTTTATCAACAACATAATCCTGCAAAGCTAAGCTCTGTGGACGCAACCTTAGCAAAGTACAAGGGCCGCGAAGATCAATTGTTTGGCATGCTGGAACAAAAGTACGTGAAAAAAGCACCAGTGGGATCGACTTCGGGTGGCTTTGGAATCCCCAGCACGACAGCATTCGGCGGTGGGAGCAGCTTTGGCACACCATCAACGTTAGGAGCAGCAAATCCAGCATTTGGCTCGGTTTCTACTTTGGGAGGTACAGCGCAACCTACTTTTGGAGGAAGTGCTGGCTCTGGTTTTGGGTTGGCGGCCCGTATGGGTGGAGGCTTTGGCTCAGCTGCACAGTCACCGTCGGTCGCTTCGAGCGGCACCGTCGCGGGCTCCGGATTTGGGGCGTTTGGCTCGCAGCCGCCGTCGTTTAGCGGCTCTGCGCAGCAGTCAAGTGGTTTTGGTGCAAATAGCGGAGGCTTTGGCTTTGGAAGTGGTGCGTCTTCTGGCGGTTTTGGTCAGCCCGCTGCGTTCAGCAGCTCTAGCTTTTCCCAAATGCGATGAGCATGAGAAGCAGGCGCTTTTAAATCGGATGCGACATGGCTCGACAGGTGATTCATGAATTGTTATCGATTTCGGTGAGTGTGCTGCTACTCACGTACATTCTTGATCAACTCGACCGCAGCGTACAGTCAGACGAACGTATCCGACGGAAGTGCTTTGTAGGCAAATTTATCCCATATCGATAAGTGATGGCCCTTTCGCGGCCAAATGGTAAATTTTGTTCCCATTCTCTGTATTTCTTTCATGCTATTTAATTTGCTTTAGTACACACGGTTTTTGTGCTTGCGCTCAGGTGCCGCACTAGCAATCTTGCTCAGCTCTCAACTTTTGAGAGAAGCAATTTATGTGACGGGTTTGAACAACACCTTGCACAGACAAGGTGTGGAAGATACACGTTATGTATTTTCGGTCTTAAGGGTCCAATAGATTGCAGTTCAAAGTTGACTTTCTTCGCTATCAATACTTTTTTGTCGCGATTGCCTCAGTATACAAACCGGTATAAAGTATTGATAGGGTGTCCACTATTTTGCTAGTTCCAAGTGGGAAGTAGATTAAAGCTCGGCTTTATCAATATTCAACAGGCAAGGAATTGATATCATTTTTCGCTCGTTGATTTCCATACGAAAGGTAGGATTGGACGTAGCGATAACCAAACGGGCAGCAAAATTGCTGTTCGTTGGCCAGGCTAGTCCAAATGACCAAGCCAACGTCAAAGATTGTTGTACTGGCTTTTGCAAGTGTCTCTGCACCGAAAGCGGCCTTTGCGTCTTAGGCTGCGCCCATTATTCAGGATTTGTCTCTGCGCCTGCCTCAAGGCTGCACCTGTGCCATGGGCGGCGAGCCTTCCAAAGTTTGCCATCCATTCAGCACTCGAGCAAGAATGGCTTCTTACTTCACCATGAAGAGGAATCTCGACCGGTGATCTGCAGATGCCTCCGCCTACGGGTGATATATATGATGAGGAGCGCCACATGCTCTTCAGCGAGTACAATTCTCTACGAAGGCTGCAATGAAGCCAAAGATTAGTGATATTGTTGTCCAAACAACCCCTTCGCGTGAGGGTACACCTCTTGAGATGTTAAATTTGATGTCAGAACTTTTGGTAATGCGAAAGACCGCATCTAGAAAGACAGGGAAGACCGTGGCTTACAGGAAAAAAGAACTGGCCTGTGATGTCATTGTCGAACTATATCAAAGACAATAAGGTCAAATACAAAAGCCCCCAAGACATTTTTTAGGCAGGTCTAATTTAGTGGGCGAGAGGCTATCCGACTCGACGCGAGCCGCCAGACAGTAACAGTTTCAGGCAAGAGAAAGAGGTGGACCTTCCGAATGAGTACTATTAGATCGTGGACGCGAGGGGTACACGCATGTACACCCGCGCCATAAGGCCTCTCCGGAGGACCCACGCAAACTTTCGGTGGCAATGCGCGCGCTTTAAGCATCGCGTTAAATACCAGTCAAAGATGTCAATTTGCGTCGGATAATCTGGAGATTTCATGAAAATATTTCAGCATTGTCATCACGGTCTAGCTAAAACATCTATTTCGGGGTAAGGTGATCTTTCAAAGCATTACAAACAAAATTCCAACCTATTTGGACGAAATATTTTACGTCCATGAGATTAGTGTAGAGGAATGAGATATGAAAGGTCCAGCATTTGCCTCTGCCAATCTTCATCAGCTGATAAGGGGTCATTTCGTTTATAGTTGCTTTGAATATTACGAGTATAAGTTCGTGTTGAATGTTTCTTCAGTCTATGCCGCACACGCGGTAAATTGTCTGCGGCTTGCATACAAAAGGTAGGTGGTTTTATATATTACGGCAATTTCGCGAGGTTCGGGCGACACTTCATCACGCGGGCGTAGGATTAGATACAACGTGCTACCCGATGTGACGGGGTCACTCGATATCATGCACAAAAAAGGCGTGAAGAAAAATATAACACTTTCCGGTGAGCGGCCATTAAGGGGATCAATGTTTATTAGTCTGCAAAGCGTAAAAACACCGCTGGTACACTGCACGTTTGGACATGGAATCGAAGTTTGTAGAAGTACAAAAGTGAACCTGAACTATTACGACTCACAGCTGTGCAAGTATTGTAATCCCGGGTTTAACCCAAAACAGGCTAGCAAGTCAATTTCGTCTTACTGCTTCACCTCATAGCTTCAATGGCATTGGCCCACCAGCCAGATTGAGTTTTGATTTCTAAAAACGTTTGAGATTTACAATGTATCAATGGCATGATGACCTTTAAAAGAGTAAAAGCTTAGTGAATCACAATTGCTTAAAGTTATTTGTGAAAACGTACACAAACGTTTGAATCCACAATGCGTCACTGACATAAAGCCACACGAACCTGTTTCAATCAAACGCTCCAACGCAGTAATGCCGTGCTGTCAAAGGGATCTACTATTGCCCATGTTGTTCTAAGAAGAAACAATTTCGACTTTTTCACAGGCGATTATGAAGAATTCAGCGCTTAGACATCAAAGCGACAATATACTAGCTTTTAGTGCAGGCAGTAAAGTTTATACTATCGTGGATGATGCGTGGATCAATGCACCATGTCACATGACCTTCATTCGAGATCTGCGATCTATTGGAATGTTGCGCGACTAAAAAAGTGTTTCTATCGGACATCCGAGAGGTGAACGCGGCCAAAAGACGAACGGTGTAAAACAGGGACGAACCAATACTATGATGCGAGTTGGCATCGTCACGAGGACTCAAAAGCTATGGTCGGAGATTGAATCGAATGCGTCTGACAGCTTTTGTCTTGCTTTCCGAGTTTGAGTTTGGATGTCTTCATTCTAGCTTACCAATGTAAAAGGATAGAAGGGTCAACAATTGTGGCTTTGTATTTAACTCGACCTTCATGTGACGTTTTTGCCGGGGACTTGTGTTTAAGAACTGATGTTGCTATGTCCCAATAATTATCGTGCCCTTGCTAACATTACGTGGGAAGCCAAGACTTGTAACGGCTGTTACGTGTCCATCTACTGAGAAGAAAGACCAGTGTGCGAATTGACGTTGCATAGGGACTAAGCTAGTGATCTATAACCTAGTTCCGTCTGTCTAGAAAAAGTGTGGACCACACAGTACATGTCTTCGGCGACTGGTACACGACTTGGAAACGAAGACGATTGTGTGCTTCGTCAAGGGCTCTCCTATATCATAAGTGGGACAGCTCAATCATTATGGAAAGCAGCTTCTTTCGCAAGTAAAGGCGAGCAGCTGACGCTCTTAATGGTTAAAGACCGCCTCATTCTTCTATCAAATAATAGTGTATGGCAACATATAAGACGCCGCTGAAAAAATCAGGGCGCAGCTTCGTAACTGGTCTAAATGCGTACAAAGAGGAGATTGCGTAGAAGCTTGCTAGGGACTTTTACTTTTGATATTGAAACTTGAATGGCAGACATTGGATGACTCCTCAAAGTATTGCTCCGCATGAGCAGCATATGCACCAGACGATCAAGATTGCTTGTTGCATCGTAAATAGGAACAGACCAGATCAACTTCCTCTTTCGACGATGACCCAAGTTCTGATTTATAATCCTTTTCAACTTAGGTGCACAAAAAGGAAAATTATACTACCGTCAAGATCTCTTTGCATCGTATTGTCACGTCTCCATTGTCGTCGAAATAGTACTCATACATCCGCTGATTGTCTGGACGTGGGTCAATTCGCCAGCCCAACTGGACGCTGTGCTCGATTCAATCAAGGGCTCTGCATTTCGAGCCTCAACCGGATAACTTTTCACTCTCAACAGCAAAGGCAAGCGCATGACATTCGCGACGACAAGATGCTCATGTTAGCCCAGAAGACAGGCCTCTATTGGGGTCGCAAGGCAGGTACGCGATTCGAACGTCAGTGGCAATAATGGAAGCTCCTTGCGGAATCGTTACTCTGCCTTTTCTTGGGCACTGTAGCCAGGTACAAAGCTTTGCACGGATTTCACCTCGTTGCCATACACTGCCATCCTAGACATTTGGTCTTTATGGCGTCTATTTCTATCTAATATAATAGCTATTATAAGGACCAAATGTACAAATAATCAGTTTGCATGTGCCACAGCTGCAACTGAAGTGCAGCCAGTCACACTCGTGCATTCGCTTTACTACCTCGCAGTCCTATTTGCGACAGACTCGGCGTTGCCTTCCTCATGCAGCCAGGTCTTACAAGTGATTGCAATAGTAACCGTTTCGACCAGCGACCCATCCTGTTGAGTTTGTGACCTTGTTTCTCTCGTCGAGGTTGCGCAATTAGGGATGACACATATTGTAGTATTGCGTATTGCCCACTTTGGCCGACGTGGTAATTTAAGATGACACTATGTATGAGGACACCACTATATATTGTCCATGACAATAATTCTGTCAATAAAGCAAAACTCGTGTCGCCCCACGATCGCAAATAGACATTGCGTGGTATTTTTTTGGCTCACTACGTCATCGGATCCTTTTTCAAATCACGCCTCTTCACACCACTTGTTCTCTTCGCGAATCTGCGCCTCCTCTTCCGGCGTAAAATCGTTTACAATGTTAAACGTCTCACGAATTTCCTGCGGCGTCTTGCCCTTAATCATACTCGCAACCTTGGCACATGCCAAGTCTAATAGACTCTTAATGTCCATGTAATTCGCAGCGAGAATGAGCTCAAACAAAATCTCTTGCTCTATGTCGACAAAATTCGCGTCCCAATCCGACACAACGTCGTGCATGTCGGCGCTTTTCAGTGGCTAACAGAACAAGTATACACCTATTATACACATACGCATACGCTTTCCAACCACTGCCCTCACCGACCTTTTCAATCTCGCGCATGGGATTATTGTTATGGTGGCTGCAAAACTCAATCACTTTCGAGAGGACCGGACTCTTGACATTTGGCAACGGAATCTCTTGCACTTCATCGTCGTCTGCATCGTCTGTTGCCAAAAAGACCCATTAAAAAATGCCAAAACTTGAGCTTTCTTAGTAAGGCGAGCGGTACCCGAAATCAACGTCTTGACGAGCTCGCTCATGGCCGCAACACTGCGCGACACTTCAAAGCTATCGCCATCCATTGACACTAAATTCACTTTGCGCGCGTCTTCCTCTTGCTTGGGCGTGTCCTGCGCGGGGGCAGCGGCATCTGACATGATCAAATTTTTATCTTCTTCGACTCTTCACTTTAAGGGATAAATTTCACCTAAACAATGGCCATTGATTGGCTAAAACGATTGACCTTCACTCTTGCCATCGCGCGGCCAGTGTCCGTGCACTCTCATGCTTGGCAAGCTCCCGCTCCCGTCGTAACTTTGCAGCCACGGCACGGGGTACAGAGGGTACGGCGCACGCGAGCCAGACTTGCAGCAGTAAGAGGACGTGTTCAATCCCAAAGACAAGCCACACTTTGTGCGTCGGCGTCACGTCGGGGAACGCGCGTTCAAACAACGACGTCGAGTACGCCAATTGAAAGCAGTTTGTCAGGACAGCGAGGACGCTCATCACCTGTAACACGTGTAACCAGACCCCGATCCCACTGGCTTTGTGGGCCAGCGGCCGTTGTCGCGTGTGACAGAGTTTAAACGCATCGGTGCGGAGCTCGAGGACGTTGTTTACGAGCGCCAGGACGGGCGCGAGGGGAAACGCGAGGGAGAAGCACGAGACGTAGCCGAATTGGACGAGCATTTCCGTATAATCTTCAAACGTGTCGTAGGGTTTCAAGCCCGCTTCTTCCCACGCTTGATCCGACGCTTGTTCGAGGCGGACACACTGCGCGTGGATCATGGCATTGCTGCTCAGGATGGCATCACTCAAGGTGGCCGTGCCGCGAGGACGAGCGGGGCCCGTTGTGTGCTTATTAAAGATCGTAGACTGTTGAAACTTGGCATTGCTCGCGCGTTTTTTCGCGCGCGCATCGAGACGACGCCGCACAAAGGGGTACACGGTCTCCATGACGTTTTTCCACAATTGCCCCGTGACCATGAACGACGCCAGTTGAATGGCAACGCGCACCATGTTATTGGACGAAGGGGAAGCGCCGGTCGTGGCGTGGGACGCGGCGTGGGGGGCAAAGGCGGAATAGTACAAGGAGGCAAACACGTGCACGAACCGAAAGGAAAAGACTTTGAGGATCAAGTGGCTTTGAAACCGCGACTCGGTGCGATGGTTTTCCCACTGATTCAGCCCGCGTGCCGCGCGCGTAAACGCAGCATCGAGCACGGGAATCAAGAGGCCGTAGAGCAGCGGCGTGAGCAAGAGGTAGATCCAAAAATCCCACCGTACCCCCAAGTGCGCCAACGCGCGCAGCTCCTCTAACGTGATCGTCCCGGACGCTTTCATTTGCGCCGCAATGACACTTGCTTCGTGTTTCGTTGCCAGCGAATTCGCTTCGAGCCGATCTCGGGTCGAAAACGCACTGTATGCAAGGGCCACCACGGCCCCGATACTTATGGCTACACACGGAAACGTGACGCTGTACTTGGCGGCTCTCTTCCAAAGAGCATAGTAGCGCTCTCCTCGGTCAAAGTCCTTGCCTTCTCTTTCATTGGACGAAAGAACCTGGCCGTAAAATTCCGGACGAGTGACTTCTTCGTCTTCGTACCCCCACGTACCCCAGTGATACGCCAACCCTGCCGCTCGGCGGCGCCACGCGAGGATAAAGAAGGACGTCCACGTGGTCATCAACAGGGCGTAGACCGGCGCGGCCGGATGGTCCAGTTGATGCGACGAAAGTTGCAACGAGAACAAAAGCACGCCCGCGACACTGGGGACCACGAGCCACTGCGTGTAGAGTTCCATCCACGCAAAGTAAAAGGCCACGCGTTCGCCATAGTATTGGGCCACGTCGTCCAATGGTTGCTGCAAGAGGTTACGAAGGACACGACCAGTACGAAAATCCGAGTTTTGCTCGTTGGATAAAAGCAACGGGCGCCAGAACGTCACCCATCGCGTTTGCAGCAAGGCCAAGTCTTGCTTGTGCAGTGGGTACATTTGCACGACGTACCGAGCCGCCAGGGCGCAACATTCATTTAAGCCAGCGCCGCCGTCCCTCTCGGGCGCGGTCAATAGCGCATGGACAATCCGTTGCTTTTCACTATCCAAAAAGTGGATTGTTTGGCGCTTGGCATCAAAATCGGCAAAACTCGAGCGTAATGGACACGTGAATACCATCCACACGTGATCAAACCGTCGCCGTTTGCGGAGTCGCAACCGCTCGGCACCTACTTCCAGCACGCGTTGCGGCGCGCGAACTTTGAGCAACGATTGCTTTCCATCCAGCGACAATAAGCGCTTGAGTTGCAATCCAGTCGCTCGGATGCGATTAAGGATTAAAGCCCGATCGTTTGGAAAATCCGTTGGAAACGGATTTGTTCTTGGATCTTGGAAATCCACTTTTTCTTCGTACTTGGATGGTTTGAGCAAAATGGCAAAATCAAATTCATCTTCTAGGTTGTCGACATGCTCTGGGGCTTCTAAAGCACTTGAAGGAGCACCGTCTTCACTAGTCTCTTCAATCTCCTTAGCACAAGGAGTCAAGCTGATTGGATTTTCAGATGCGATTTGTTTTGATGGATTATTCTCGGATTCTGGTCCCAAATCCATGAAAGATTGTGCTTCCGGACAATTGACACTTGGATTTATAGGTTGCGATTGTTTTAGCGACGATTGCCATTGTACTTGCTTTTGACAAAGAGAAGAACGTGGAGGCGCAAGGGATTGAGGTAGCATCATTGGTGGCTGCACTTGTGGTGCTGGCACCTTGGATTGTTGCATACACTCGAGCTTTATCTCAGAAA
This sequence comes from Plasmopara viticola, assembly GCA_001695595.3. NCBI lineage: Eukaryota > Oomycota > Peronosporomycetes > Peronosporales > Peronosporaceae > Plasmopara > Plasmopara viticola. Next base: position 262,659 of record MBPM02000087.1, read on the forward strand.
TGTCCATACAATCCACTGAATTCTTTGCTGATTTTTTATTGCACTCAGCTACTACTCGAAGCTCGCCGCCTTGTTGCCGAGTTTGCTGCACTTGTTTCTGAATAAATCCATTCGCATCGAGTAAACGTACTGGATTATCAGACCCTTGCTCAGGACGTGTAACCATCGAATCCTGCGTGGCCGGATTTTCGTAACTAATCTTCAGCTTCGTGTCCGTCTTGATCGATTGCTGGTTCCCATGCGTCTTTTTCCAACAAGGTTGCAAGGACATTGGAGAGAACGAAGCCGGTCGAAACGGGGTACGAGGTGGCCGTCCAGTGGCATGTTGCAAAGGGACGGATCCTGGCCTCGTCGCTCGGACTTGAAGCTCGTCCAACGCTTGAGTGACGGCCACAGCCGCTTTGAACGTGGACGAGGGCGGTTCCATCGTGCAACGAGTGCAATGAATGAATCACAAAGAATCCAAAGTGGCGCCATGTACTCGTATTCTTGTTGCTCTTGGATGAAACGCTTTATTTAAACGGTCGAGGGATCAAGTTGCAAAATCTAAAATTAATCTACGAAAGGGGCAAAAAGGTCGATTGTGGCCACTAGCAGCCGTGGCCCCCCACGAGCACATGGCAGGGCGCGACGATGGCCACGAGACTCAAGCTTGTGACCCAGAGGAACCCAATAATGTACATGCCAACCACGAGCGCTGCGCCAGAGGGAGACATCTCCTGAATCATTTCTTCCTGGTGGTCCGGACCCGTGGGCAACAAGCGACGGGTCAAGCCCAGGACGGGCACCAGTGGCAAAAAACTCGTGAGAATTGATAATTTCCACACGCCGTGAAAATCGTGGGGTACTTTGACCAAATCGGGCAAATCGACGGGCCACAAGGCCAGCAACATGTTGGCAATGGTCGTGGCCATGGCTTGCGCGAGATTCGTGACGCTAGTGAGCAGTGCAAAGGCCACGCCTTCTTGGTGGACGGGACACACGGTCACAAAGAGTTGGGCCACGGGCAGGTACTGGAACCCACGGGCGAACGAGGTGCCCGCGGCGTCGCCCATGGCAAAGAGAAACGGGGACAGGCCCAGTTTGTCATTGACGTGCCACACGAGCAAGACGTTGGCCAGTGAAAAGAGTGTGACCACACTACTTGTGGCATAGTACACTTTGTGGTACGGCGCGTTGCAGTGGGGCAAAATGTGCGTGCGGTACAGCGCAATGGCCACGAACGTGACACTGGTACCCATGGCACTGAGGGCCCCATACTGAAACGGGGTAAAGTGGTACGCGACTTTGAGGTAATTGCCCCACGCCGCATTCGGGACGATAAAGAGATTGACGAGAATGAGGTACGTGACTGGTTGCCACGTCGCACGTCGTTGCAGCATTCGCCAGAGTCCGGCCACTTGGTCGCGCCAAGACAAGGGCGGGGGTCCTTTTGGTTCATTGAACGCGGTCAAGGCGGGGAGTACCACTACGAGCGGTACCAGTGCGAGAAACGCAAATTGGTGTACCATGGCGGCGGTACCATTGGCATTGCTGAAGATTGCGCCGAGCCAATACCCGACGATCTCGCTCCCAAACCGACAGAGGTAGACAATTGTCTGGAGATCCGATTGCGGACGTGGCTGGTCTTGTTGCAGCTCGGTCGCGTTGGTTCTCGGTGGCTTTTGCTTCATTTGCAACACGCGATGGGCCACGAGGGCGTCCGCCATCACATCTGCCATCACGACGCCAATGGTAGCCCCAAAGAGAAGGAACGTGAAGGAAATGATACCGAGTGCGTTCGAGGCGCTGGCCATGGACAATACGACGTGAAAGAAGGACGCAATGAGGCATCCCGTGCCCAGGTAGGGGGTAAAGCGCTGGTCGTGGATGGGGAAGGCATCGGGCAAGAGGCCAAAGAGCACTTTGAAGGTCCACGGCAGCGCGCGAACGACCGCGATGGTGTTGAGTTGAGCATCCGAAGCATCTAACGCGCGTGGAAAGAACTCGATGATGGCTTGCGGAAACGCGTACATGAGCCCCGTACTGATGTACGTCAAGGGAATGGCGCGCGAGTCGCGACTCCAGATCGACTCGGGGACAAGAGGAGGGAGCAATAACTCTTTATCGTGGCTTGCGATGCGCTTGGGGTTGATTGGATCACTGAGCGATACGTAGTGACTGGCAGTAGAGGAGCTCAATGCCTCGTCGGGCGTAGCATGGTGTACCACGCGCTTCATTGCACGATGAACCGATTGGGTACGGCACCTCTTGGTCGCGTTCAGTATCTTTTGAGGCTAGTACCGGTAATATAGGGACATGTTTTTGCCAATACGATTGTTTGATGGATTGTTACCGGTATCTTACCCAATATTGGGCATACGTCATTCCTGTTGATATGAGCAGCACAGATGCTGCGCGTCTTAAACCTTTTGGTGCGTGTATCTCGTGCGAAGTCGTCGCTGCACTGGCCTCTTCCAGCTTGCAATCCTTTTCGTGTTTGTGGTGGATCGATCACCCACGTAGTGTATTAATTTTCGCAGGTCAACTGGAATCGTTGCCAGCTGTTGCACCTTGGGCCATTTTCCCTCGCAAAAAGTTGGACGTGACGTACCGCGACATTGGTGCGGGTTTGACCGCATGTTTTCAGCTAAAAGAGCACGAGCGTGACGAGTATGAGCACAAGATCACGCAGCGATGGGATCCCAGCGGCCACGCGATGGTCACGCTCTCGATTCGGTACCCCACGCGTACCCCTGAGTGGCAAAGTCCAAAGGATTAATGTGATTGTCGATTGCTTATAGCACCGGGTTTGAGTTGTTATTACAGACACTGCAATTACCACGGGGAAGTCTCGTTTTGTGTAGTGCCATTACCATTCCCGATATGCTGTACATCTTGCGGTACCATGGGCTGGTACCCGTACCGGTCGATCTATCTCCCGAGACCTTAGCAATGGACATCGACGTTCTGGACGAATGTACCTTAGCGGTACAAAATGTCCGGATGTCGTTGAAAAAACTCAATTACTGACTATAGTTCTTTCATCCTCTAGAACGCCAAAATGGTACTCGTTGCCCATATTTTTGGCTCCCGCCATCCAGTCGACCAAGTCTTGCAAGTCTCACGGAGACACAAGCTCCTCGTCGTCGAAGACTGTGCCCAATGTTTCATTGGAATGGACTATACGGGCAATCCCGACGTGGATGTTGCCATGTTTAGTTTTGGTACCATCAAGACCGCCACGTCGTTCGGGGGCGCCATCCTTGCCGTGAAAAATCCGGCACTCTTGCTTGAAATGCGGCGTCGGGCACAGCGGTACCCGTGCCGTACCAATTTCTTTTTCTTGCAACGACTCGTCAAGTACGGCGTGCTCCATGGCCTGTCCTCGCCAGCGCTCTATGGCCTGTTCCTCCACGCGTGTCGTGCTCTTCAAAGTGAGCGACGCGTTCGAGTCGTGAAGCTTTAACGAGGCAAATAAAGTACTGACTTTCACTATGCTCGGTGGGCAGCTGACCACGATCGAGTCATTACTTCTGCGATTCGTGGCTTTCGCGGTGGCGAATTAGTGTCGTTGATTCAATACCGTCCATCCATGGCGCTGCTTGGGCTCCTGCATCGTCGACTGACTTGCCTTGATGCCCAATATATTCGATTACGGAGGTACGGAGGTTATTATGGGAAAATATTGATAAGTTTCAGATGCCGATAGTTTCCGCGAACTTATTAGATTGAAAAGCGAACAATTGGCCGACGCGATTCAACGTCTGCCGAACGTCTCGGTAAAATAAAAAAGGTGGTGGAAAAGTATTGCGAAGGGACTGAAAGGTTTCGGATGACTTGTAGATTCCAGGCTACCGTGCGGAGAAGCATTACTACTGGCTCTTCCCGGTTTGTGTCTCGTCTCCGAGACACGTTGTCGAGTACATGAACCGACATGTAAGTTGACGCTAGTATCAAGTGAAGGCGCCGGGCTTTTCTTGCCAGTAACCCGTTGTTTCTTTTAGGGTTTTGACGTCACTTCGGGAGCTACCCAGCTAACCTTCGTGCCAAGGTTCGACGCTATTGTAGTCGAAGCGATCTCTCTTCTGACATTACGTGTGTGTTTAGTCCACTGGGACCAGCTCATGACCCTGTGCACGCAAAGAGCATTATGACAAGGTTTGGTTTTATCAATTTGAGCACTGGAAGCGAAGGATTTGACAAAGGTTGACATGCCTTGTGTACGTGCTGTCAAAGCTTGGTCTACCTTCCTGTCACTCCTGAAATGCCAGACTGGGCGATAGAAAAGATGATTGGCTGCTTTCGAGACGCAGTCCAAGGGTCGAGCAGGCTCTAAAATTTAGTTTTCGAGCTTTGACATCGATGGCTTTAAAAAATACTTTTCAGGCTCCAAAAGATACTTTTCAGTAAATTCAAGAAGAGTGTAGTAATGTATTCCAAATTACAATATTATAAAAGTAGTTATATTACCGCATTATGGTGCTATTTTGCTTCAGGCCAAATGTTCATCCTTTGTCAATCTAATTAAATTAATTCTTCCTATATAAGAGCTGGCATGATGGTACACAGCAATGCAATCGACACCAAGGTCGTCCACGTCTTTGGTCCCGTGGCTCCATTGGCCGAAGGTGGAGTTGCAGAGGGCCACACATTGCTGCTGTTACTAGTACTAGTTCCACTCGAAGTCGGGCTTTTCGTCCCCGATCCAGCTCCGGTTGCCCACGTTCCACTCGACTGTTGCCCAGGGCACGTGAACGCCTGGACCGTCGCAGGGCACTTGAAGGCACTCGCCACGCTATCCGATTCCCATTTCAAATCGCTCAACTTTGGAAAACCCGACGGACACGTCGGAAACGTCGTTCGATTCGACTGGTACACGTTCATGTTCGACTCGTTGGCCACGTGTACCATTTGGTACTGCGTCGCGAGGTTGTCGTAATTCGGCATGGGTACATACTCGCACTTGACCCCTTTGTGGTCACAATTCGCAGGTTTAAAGTACCCCAAGCCATAATTGCCGGCATCAAAGGATGTAAATGGAAAAGAAGCCGTCTTGACGTTGATCATCTCGGTCGAGTACTCGAACGCAAAGCCGCCGGCAAAGACTTGACGAAAAGCAGACGAGAAGAGCCAGCCGGCTTGGACCCACGTCCGCTGGGCTTCGTAGTCACCAACTTTTGGGAACTTTACATTCAGACAACCAAATTCAGTCAACATGACTGGAATTGTCATGCCATAGGACAGGAAATCTTTCTGGAGCTGATTAAACCCAAGCGCGGTCTCCAGGGTTTTTTCATCGGGATTACAGTATTGGTACGCATTGATCCCGTACCACTCGGCATTCTCGTACTTATCGCCACTGGTCCGGCAATTGTAATAGTTCGCGTTAAGTTGCCGATTATTCTTGTCCACGTTCTGATCCGAAACCACGAGCCCGACAGGAATCCTCCGGATCGTAGCGCACTCGCCAATAAAGTTGCGCATGTCCCGCACAAACTTCTTTTGACACGGCGCGTTGATACTGGCGTCGTTCGGCACTTCGTTGTTCACTTCGTTTCCAGCACTAAAAGCCTACGGAATCAGACAATCACAATTAAGAGGACCGAAAGCCATTTCATTCCTATTCAGAGGTCGCGTACCAGCACATTGTCGTACTTTGCAAACGCCAGGATAATTTCTCGACCCCGTTCTCGTAACGTCGCCGAGTAACACGTCGGAGACGCATCGGCCGTAACGGAACAATTCATGCAACTCGCGGCAAGGTCAATGAGGGCGTACATGCCTTTGGCACGCAAGGCACACATAAACTTATCGTGCGACTTTGACGGATCGACGGCGTACAGTCGGACCGTATTGGCACCCGTGGCAGCAAGAAAGTCGAGATCGTTTTTCCAAATGTCATAATTGGCGTCGGTGAAGAAATCGAGGTTATTCAAGTTGAGAGGACCGGCATTCGGGCGGGGGTAGTAATCAATGCCCTTGACGGCAAACGCCTCGCCCGTCTTGTTGTCAAACATACGGTAACCGACAATCGTGACTGGATTCGTGTAACCCTGCACGACGGTGACCATCGCTGCCAACGCACCAAAGCGCTTCATGCTTGCAGATCGATGGACCAGGACGGTGGCTATTCGATTATGAGCATTGAGACAATCGTGAAGAGCAGCGCTTAAAATAAGCCACGACACTAGGAAGTTCTATTTTGCAGTCGTCTATTTTGATTCGAATCAGATCCTTTATTTGAAAGGATTCTAAAAGTAGGAGCAAAGAGAGGAACTAAATATAAGCTCTCTCTTAACTTCTCACATGGAATGCACGAACGCCATTACTGCAAGTTGTTGCTTGTTGCTTGCAGTTCTGAATCGCAAAAGTTTTGAGCTAAACCTTTACTAAAACGTCGAGTCAAACATAAAGCCACGATTGGTCGGTCGGAAAGCTAGGATTGTACGCAAGACGAAAGTTGGACAAATCATACGAGATAAAGCTCGTTTAGTCATGTCGGAAATCTTACGTATTTAGACGGTACCACTCCCCTTGTCTCTCGGCATGAAAGTAGCGCTTAGAAAAGTTCGCATCTTAGAAAACTTCAATGTGGCACGGTGTATAAATTTGTCCACGATATCGATTCCTTTGCTGCCTACAAACTTCAATTGCTATATAGTCCTACTGAGCAAATTCCACATTTATTTGCGTTTTTAGTGCACTCAGTTAAGTGCTAGATATAAGCTTTAACATCGGTCGATTCATACATGTTTACGCAAAGCATAAATGAACAGATGCTGCGAATTCACGACGAAGAAACACACGGCGTTAGCACCGGATTTTGCAAAAACTTCGATGTCTGGATACCAATTTGTACATTATCATTGATAAAAAAGATCGAGGTTGTCGGCATTCAAGTGTTTCCATTTAGGAAGTGAAACTCTTTGACACCACAGACGTCTCAGAGTTATATATTTTGCATAGAAATGGTAGCGGCAACAAAATGGCAATCTTATAGCATTAATCAAGTTAAATATGTATACATTCCAGTGAATACTGTTGGTTCAGGTCTACTTTTGTACTTCTTCAGACTTCGGTCTCATCTTTCGACGTGCTTGATTGTTTGCAGGTGCAAAGAAGCCTTTTAAAATGGTAGAGCCTGGTGCTTGGCAAGCACTTTATTGATCGAGGTAGTTCGAAATATATATAAATGAGTAAGGTCTTGCCAAAATTGTTAATTGAATAAGGGGGTCGTAGGCGAAACCAAGACCATGAAAATGTAACAATTTGATTGGTCTTGATTTCATACTCGTGGATTATTTTTAAACCGGGTAATGAACGGTTGTACTAGGGTAATGTTATATTGTCCTGCATGTCTTCTCTGTGCATGGCCCTGTGTGATCCCGTCACGTCTGGTGGCACGTTGTAGTCGGACCTACGCCACGTGAGTAGACTGTCCTCGCGAAGAAGCTGAATAAAATAAAATCACCTGCCCAAATCTCCACTTTGCGCTACTTATAAGACCTGCTAGCTTTGCTTTGACTGAAAGGATAGCTGTATTTGCAGTACCAAGCAGCTAGAATGCGTCACTTCATTAGAGATCTACGAGCAAAGTTGACGCTCTAAGGATCAAGCAGCGCAGAGCCTCGACGTCAGCTTTTACATTGATCTTATATTTACATTCGAATGAAATGAGAGCCAGGAGCTTAAGGTGCCACGAAGGCGACTCCGACCACGGGTGGTCACGTGCGCGTGGCGATTGCTCTCTCTTACTTGAAAGGCCAATCTTAAAGTTGGGCTTTCACTTGCAACGCTACATTAGGTGAGCTTTGAGCTCCGCCAGCGTCACAACTTCATGCCTGCAAGAGAGACGATCATAGACTTTCGAGCACGCTACGTCATCAGAAAATGGATCAGTCCTTTATTGAAATACACCAATACGTGCCTAAGTCAACTTTTGTTCAAGACAAATAAATCTTTAGCCTCATCGTCGAATAAGATCCACTAGCATCGGTTTTGAATAGTGAAGAGATGCAATCTTCTTCAAATAACCGAATACTGCTCGGGAGCCAGTGGCTCGTACCACCAAGCTGAGTCATCCAAAAGGACCTTTTGATAGTACTAAAGAGAGTCTACGCTCCTCTGAGACACGCACTAACAATCCCGTCCGTGACTCGCGAGCGACCACCGTATTTGTTGCGTATCTCACGCACCATGTGCTTTATTCTAAATCAGGCATTTGGCTTTGATAAGACAAGCCTAAAAGCCAGTGATTTCAAAGAATCACAAGAGCGCGAAATGCAGTCAAAACAAACTGAGTTCTACCTATACCTCTATCTTCTGGGGCTAACAAGTTTAAATTAAATGAGCCAATCCTGATTGCTGAAAAAATACTTCAGACACGATGGCGTTGGGTCTTCAACCTTAGCGGACGCATACAAAAAGATGTAAGGGCTAAATGACTAGTCCTGCAGGAATTTTAAATGCATACAAGAAAGCTTGTTTAGGGGCTCAAATGCGGACGTCAGTGCAAACCGTATCTTTAGTGCTTTCGTCTCATGAAACGCTTAAGTACAGTAAAAGAAATTTTAAGCGTTGGGTTCACAAGTACACATGATTTCCATTATGGCTAAGCTTTGCGAAAGCTTCGGTCTGACTATAGCGTCTATTGTTTACGACCGTATTTGGCTCAGCCATCAAGCGAGTTATTTTACTCAATTAATCAGAACCAATTACAATGTCAATGTTGCCTGCGAAAGGATTTGGCAGGTTGAGCAAAATAAACATGCTGCTGAGCTACGTGCAGAGTAGTTGCGCTGGAAAGGTTGCCAATGGTGCGGTCACATCGGGGGTGGGTCATCCGTGGCCGCACTTCGCGCGTTAACAGGCTCACTTAAATATTTTGGCCCCACAATACTAGGTGCTTACCACGCCATACGTCTTTTCTCAATCGCTTTGTAAGCCACATAATGGATACAACATCTTATATTCTCATCATGAGTGACCACAAACCAAAGAACTTTGCTTTATTCGGTGCTATACTACAACAGCTAGGCTATCGTAACTAAATGACATGAACTTGCGTTTTACCATGCCAACACCATCTTACTTGACGCTGCAAGCTCACCGCATTTCATAATCATGAGTAGAACTACCATCATATTATCTTACACCTATGTAAGATGAACAGGTCATAGCTTTGACATGAGCTAGCTCATAATTTGGGCGGCGCGGCGATACAGCATCCAAATTCTTCTGTGTTCCTTGCTCACGCTTTTTCTTTCCAAGAAAAAGAAATCTGTCCACAGGTACGATGCCTTGTGCGCAATAACACATACTTTGTATAAGTCACGAATGGCTTTGAAAAATTTTCTCTGTAAATAGATCTTCGTCGTTCCTCTTGGCAATTTTAAGCTGCTTGGAATTAAATGCAGCCAGCCGTCTCAAGATCAGACAGAGGGATGGTAATTTTCGCGTCGTTCGTGCACTACTAAAAAAAGTGACTGGCAAGGTTAAGTCACTTTTTGTCGATCTTTCTGGCTCAATGGTGCCAACCAAATTTTATGGCGTGAAGTCTGTGCCAAAAATAACCTTTCTCAAAAACCCATTAATAGGTAATTCTATCCGCAAGAAAGATTCATTTGTCCGCAAAAGCATATGTCTTGCGCGCAAGAACTGCTTGCGGGTGAGCGTTATACTTTTTCACTCTGTCGGCTTGTGTCCCGCACAACAACGGTCAAGTGTGTGATCAAATTCTAAAAATGTGTAAACGCAGAGTGGAGCCTTAAAAATTGTGTCGCCGGACGATTAAACACTGCAAGCGATTTTTAAGTCATTTAGATACATATAGTTGTTCCCCAGAGCTTTAACCTCCCGACATTCCTAGGCTCAGACTATCTGCTGAATGTTGGTAGCTATCCGACCACATTTGGGACCGAATTTCGTAGACCTCATTACACTGCGGGACTTTTACGATCCGCAAAGCGTCCACACACCTGACGGCTACACTTTTGAATGTGATTGCTTGTCCGGTCTTGTCACATATTTCCAGCTTACTGTATTTGCGCCTAATGGTATCGAGCCAGTACCCTCCCGTTCCAGGTCGAGCGACTATTAACTCGAGCCACGTATTCCATACTCCAATTACTATAAATTATTTTACTGCCTTTTGCGGGTCAATATTAGGCCACTTTCTCGCATGAGAGCAGATAACACTAGCGGGTCCCCTTTTTATTGTACATTTATCATTTGGTGGTTGATAAGTCGCATCTACTTTACCAAAGCTCTGTACGCCCATATAGCTTCTTAAAGGGAAATGTTGGTGAATATATGGGGTTAGCTGTTAAAGCTTTCTCGCCTTGTCTTTGCATAGAAGAATGCGTCGTTTACATCACACAGTTTCTCTAACATAGGTCACTGTCGTAAAAAAAGTCACATTTACGACGTACACTTCCAACAGCTGACAGGGTCGAAGGTAGACTACAACCTAGTTATATTGAGTAATACAGATCTAATGGATCCTTCAAAATAATAGATTCACTCTTCTTTTTGTCGTATCGTCCGAGGTCGCTTCATTCGATTTCGTTAGGAAACTTATTACCTCTTCAGTTTTTGGGGTCACTACTTCGCCAATGCCTACGGCTCCAGAGCTTCTGAAAGCTCAATCACGAATATTCTGTCTAACATGAGTAGAGCATATACTGATGCTATAGGATCCAGGCTATAGCATATACGATCTTGCCTTCAATCGTAGTCCTTCTTTTTTTAGCAGACATATTCTAGCGCAGTTGTCATTCACCGCCATCCCCACCCAAGATTTTTTCACAACAAGCCCACCGTATTTCGAATCACGGTGACGCTCGCTGATGTCACCAAGGAATTTGTAATAATGTCACTTTGATGTGCTTGTAAAGCCTCATCATATAGCTGACAGTGAAGCATCAGGCACATTTGCCCGAGCTCCGGAGCCGATAAAGAGAGTCCATGACTTTGCAAAGCTTCTCACGATTGTCCCAATAGCAAGCACATCAGGCCTGCAACCATGATCGTGGTATAGATCCTAGAGCTCTTCGAGCCGAGTCTTGTTTACCTTGAAACCTCCGTTGCAGCAAAGCAGGCTTTTTTCGGAATGGTGCCCTACGTCTACTAGCTCTTTACTTTTCACCGTGATATGCAAGACGAACGATTGATCTTGTAGATTTGGCAAAGGGCCTGGATTCCAAAAAATGAAGGCTTTACACGCTGACTAGTAGTTCAGAGATCCTTTTTTCAGCTAAAATCCAAGCGACTTGCCCGCTTGATGTGTCTTGGCTCTGTCAACCCTTTCTGCTCCTGTCATGTGCAAGCTGACACGGCATTTTTACGGTCTATTTAATCACAGTTGAGTGTGCATGGAGCATCCCCTACCAGGTTGTGCCCGTACGATTTTGTTCATATGACAACGAATGCAACCTTCGTTAAGAAAGGTCTATGTTAAAGAGCATCATTTTCTTTTATAATTTCACAAGTTCCTTCTTTCCCTGGTGTATTGAAAGCAAGCGAAATCAGACACTATACGTATAGCCGCGCGACGAAAACAGTTGCGTTACCCGATACTTCAATTCACCACAGTTGATAAACGATGTATCAACTACGGTTTTTTTCGTCAGTAAGCTCGCCCATTCATTTTGATGCGGCTCAATTTACTCTTTGTTGCTTCGTTGGCAACATAGTGAACATAATGACCGGCTTTAATTTTCAATCTCCAGCCGAAGGTTTTCTCTTTATTTTGCTTAGATTGTGCTTACAGTTACCATGAGAATCAATTTGGGTGCTGGCATCATAAATGTTGACGACTCTGTCATCTTATGTTGCTCATGTTCCAACAAGTTTTTTATTGCTAAAGGACAGTCTCAGAGGTGCATCAACTTTTTGTAAAACCAAATTGCACTCTCGTGAGGCCAAAATCAACCTTGAGCCAATCCAAACCGTTTTGTATGCCCGGAGACAATCAAGCATGCTGCTTCATCCAATGGAGTGACCGTATAGAGATTACTATTAATTGACTGTAGGTTCTTCCATGTGTAGCAGGGCTACCGTAGCCTTTCGTCTAGAGAGGTCTTTGATCTTTTGGAATAACAGAATGCTGTACGGCTGACTCCTAAAGTTATTATTTATTATCAAGAGCTATCAACATGAGGTAAGTATTCTTCAACTTTTATACAGCACAGTTATTTTTACTTCCATGCGTTAGCAAGGGTCCTAAGACTTTATACTGTTTTGCCGCTGAATAGATTAAGATATAAACTTGTGTCCATATGTTACATTCGGTGGTCGTTATAGTTTAAATCTCCCTCGCTTATTTTATACCTCTGTCTAAAGCCTATCTCTCGCACCCGCTTATTTGCTCTTGCTCATCACCAATATCATATTAGCATAAAATACACACTCAATCAGCAGTGGCTAGCAGCAAAAAACACTCGCTTCCGAGAAGTGCACTCCCTTCAGACCTCGCATAGACAAAATTAATTTCGAATTTAGCGCAATGCGTCTAATTGTAGAAAAAGTCGAAATGTAGATTTTTCTACAAATACAGCGTGTTCCTTGCGTAAATTAGCTCAAAATACGCTATTCGCATCCACTCGCTGTCACAAACCAGAAAATGTTGCCTCATTTTTGATTCGTGCAAGACATCAATTTTGATTATTACTTTGCTGAAGAACCATTATTTATTGAAAGGAATTCTTGATCGTCCGCCCTAAACTTCTCGTGAGGCGTTGCCATTGTAATTTAGATGAGCAAATTGTCGCTATAAAATTTCTATTTCGATGCCTTGAATGACGACAACCCGAAAGTTTCGGACAGTGCGCTTTGTCCCAGCTGAAGCCTTCGCGTCGAGCGAGGATGAAGCTAGGGATTATCCATTGTGTAATCTACTCTCTTAGTCGTATTCTGTCGACATATATGGGCAACACCAGCTGAGTCCAGATAATAGCTTGTGCTTTAAGCTACACGATAATAAAGTTAAATTGGAGAAGCGCTCTCTTGCTTTGGTGCACAATCACAGTCATTATTCGCCTTCTGCGATTCCTGCACTCAGAGAGTGCAAGGTTTGCCCGTTAAAACTTTGTCTTGTTTGATGACTGGCGCCCCACTAATAGAGGCTGTTAATTTTTGTATCTCATAAATATATTTACGAAGTCAACACCCGATTTGCTTGCAGACAAGAAAGCGCGGCAATGGAGCTATTAAAGCTTTTTCGGAATTACATCAATTTCTCATGTGTATGCAGGACACAAAACGCTTAGTAAAGTTCGACTAACGGGTAAGTAAGAGTGCTAATACCACGCCCACCTGATCATCCATGATCCGTCTTAGTTTATGTTAAATTCGATTGAGAAGGTTCTGGCTCTTCTTCCCTTATAAAGCCATTAGTCGTACCAATTTTGAGCCTTTGTAGTGGATGCTACCACCGGATATAATCCTTACGAACAACGAAGACATGATCTCCGGTAAGGAAAAAAAAGGTCGACAGCCGCTACTTTATCATTATAATTTAGTTATCCGCAAGAAGATACGGCTTTATCATGTCGAAAGCTGTTGTGTCAGGCGTTCAACTTTTCAATGCAGTATCTTGATAAAACTATACTGATACAGTTTTTATTGGACCAACGATATTTAACCATGGATTTCTGAGTCAACTGTACCAAATTGGGGGGGTAGTCACCGATTTGTGAAATCGACAAAAGCTTAGAACCGCCAAATTAGTGCACCGCTGGATGCGGCTGCGTTTCATGAGTCTAACACATGTTCTACATCGCCGCAATCTGCTTTTGTTTCCGAGTTATCATTGGTGACGTAAAGCTATCGCTCCATATTTGTGCGACATCTGGGTGCGCCTCATCAGCATGAAAAGTCTAAAAAACCCGGCATACTTAATATAAGGGTTCGGTTTGTGGCTTCGCGCCGGAAATTTGCCATTCAAATTGACCCGGATCGCGTGCGGCGCGCGGCGCGACACACATCCAAAGCATGTGCTCGCTGTGTATCGCTCCACGTACAGTGAGGGTGGGCTATCAGACAGTCAGCTCAAGGCAAAGTTCAGCAGTTTTAAGAATCGACGGAAGCAAACTCTTGATGTCTCGTAAGCAGTATTATACGTGTCATACACAAATGTTGCATAAATTAATGGTGACTCTCGAAAAAATGATATCTCATAACTGGCAAGCATGTCAATCATAGGTTCGTATGGCCTCTTCGAAGTCGCATATCTCCACGAAAGCTGCTCCGATCTCTACACAACTTGTACGAGGAGAACCCTGAGATCCCCACCAACGTAGCGGACGCTGATTTAATACTCGTTTCGCTTTTGCCGATTTCATTCCCCACCGATCACCTACCCAAATACCACTTCTTGGTACAGTTGACTCAGAAATCCACAGATGAAACCTAGAAAAACCCCAGATTTCATTTGCTTTATGTTGCTGGGACATCCGGCGACAACCGCATAAAAACTACGAAAACTTTACTAATTTCTACATGAGCAACAAAATCTGAGGCGAGCAAAAAGTTGACGAGAATGCCAGACTTAATTTGACAAAAGGCAATCTGTCGCATAAGTGATTGACGCTGGTGAGAGCAAAAGCTGCATTAAATAAAGAAGACTTATGTGTAACGATTCCTGCTGAGCTCACCGCTTACAAGTCCATGGCAAAGCAAACCATTAATATGTACTTAGTGTTAGCAACGGCTTAGTGACAGTTAATCCAGAGTACAAAGAAGCTAACGTAGTTTGCGAAAATAAACAATTTTATCGTTTGTAAGAAAGTTTTCGACCAATATCGATGTCGACCACAAATTGATTCCGCCAAATGCAAAGGGAGTCAAAGCAAAAATGGATGCTGCATTATTGATCGAATGGTTCAAAGCAATGAAGGTCTAGTGACGCTGTGCGCCAAGTCGAGCAGAGAAGAAGACGTCAAGGTGAAAGCAACGAATCAGGCGCATTGATTAAAGTGTCATGGCAGTTGTAGCTTAAGAGTCAAGAACAGTGCGGCATGAGGGAGATTTAAAGCAAGACTAAACATTTGCCTGAAAAATTAACGGCTGGAGTGCAGTCAGCAATAATTAAATGCCTTTCAGACGCTCTAGGTCTTGCTTTATTAGGTCAGCAGATTGCTAATTGCATTTTTGAAAGACTTTCCTTTTAATTTGAAATATTTATTCTTATAAATTGGACAAAAAGATTCCCTCCCAATAGCTAAAAATTTAATACACTTTTTTATCCAACAAGTTGCCTAGCTCTTGCTGAAAAAAAGTGTATTGAAATTATTCGTGTATAAAGTATACTCAAGTAGGTAAATCGAGGACGGCAGACATGCAAACTATAAGTCACATAGATGCATCCAGAGTAAGCACTGGAATCCCTTTATTTTTATAACGGGTCAGTTGGTGCGGTGTTTTTTTACCCATCCCACCATGAGCGAAAAGTGACAGGTGATGCTATTTGGGGAGATTACAATTGGGGAGTTGAAAGGGCGATAGATGGTGAAGGCACTGTCGTGAGAGAATCGTTACAACAACTAGCCATAAGCCCCAAAGTAGGGGTAGACAATACCTTGGCGAAGCCTGCTGACGGTAATACTGGGTGGCAAAAAGTTGCAAGGATTGCTAACTTGACAGTAGTCCCACCAAATCGGTATGTAAGATGTGACGTAGCGGGTCAACCCGTGACCGCAAACCGGCGCAATCAGCATATCGGCTTCGACGAATTCCAGAAGTAAAAATCCTTAAAAAGACGAAAAGCCAAAAATGCCAAATTGTTAAAAAACGAAAGGCCGAAAGCAAGCTTTTGTTTTTAGCCCACTCTTTGTTTTTTTTCTCGGAAAAGGTTGAGGTGACGCCCTCCTTCCAAGCGTGGGGGCTAAATGCTCGCGCGCTTCGGGCAGGTGCTCTCGGGCATCTGCAGGTCTCTAACGAGTCTCACCCTCGACGCGACGGTCTCCAGCACCAGGCCACCTGGGCTCTAACCAAGTCAGAGTTAAAAAAAAATGGAAGACCCTCACGACCTCGGTGCTGGATGCACTGCCCGCCGAACGAGACCCGACGTTTGCGGACACCACTCTATGGCGTGGACTAGCCAGACTGAGCCTAGCACGTGCATAACTTGGCAACGCGATAACGTAATACATTACATAACATTCTTTGTTTTTTTTAGCAGAAGAGCTGTTGCATATATAGATCTAGATATATTTAACCAAAAACCACCCGCTCGGCTCTGTCGCAACCGAATTCCAATTTTTCGTTTTGGTGTAGCCCACATCACTTACAACTATATTGGAGGCCGCCTTATCACTCACGAGATCTCCTGTCCTAAATGACGGTGCGTCTAGTTGAAGGTTTCTCTACTGAAAGATTTGGGCTTGACCCAAAATGCCGGTCCTTACAACCTTGTCAACGGCTCTAATATGTTGTTCATTGGCTTTGGTGGTTTAACAGGTATCCGCTGCGAAGACGAAAGATGACCTTGAAAAGGCGGGAAGTACCAAGAGTGCTGAGGAGACTAGCCAATCACCGATAAATGACGGGGCTAGTATGAATGGTCACGACGACAAGGAGGATACGGAAGATGATGTCGAGGAAGAATCGAACGATGGAAAAGATGAGGATCAGGAGGAGGAGGACGATGGAGAGAAGGAGGAACAAGTGGGCTTATCGTATTTGTACTCGAATATCGAGGAGGAGGATGAGAACGATGAAGATTTTAAAGAGTCGACAGCTCAAGACGACGACGACGACGAGAATGATGACGACGAGAATGATGACGACGAGAATGACGACGAAGAGGATGGCGATGACGATGAAGATGAAACGGCAGAGGACGAGAATGGCGAGGAAGAGGACGAAGAGGATGGGCCACCAGGTATGTTGCGCTATGATTATGGAATGGCTTCTCGTGGCTATATTGCTTAACGCTATGTCTTGCTACGCTGTACAGTCAAGAAACAAAAGAAGTAACTTCTTTTGATACAATAATAAGCATTGGCAAGCGACTTCTGGGCCGAAGTATGGATATCGTTTTGCGCTAGTCTTTTAATTTTTACAATTCTACAGAGCTTTTCATTATCACCATTCTTGTTCATGGATCTAATTATTAAATTCTAGTATCGAGACTGCCCCACTTGATGCGTTGCTATGGGCTACTGCCATGTTACCCAACCATAGTGCGCTTACGCCCTCGAAGACGCACTTGAGAGAGTTTCTGGAAAATCGCATCCGAGCGACGAGACTTGGCTCGGTACGCCCGTAAAACCTCCTCGACCTATGTCATCCATTTTAAGCGTAAGCCAGCAGATTCTTGATACGATTTTCGTACACTGCCACCCACCAAAAGCTCCGAGTTGATATGTGTGCTCGCAAACGCACGTTCCATCACATAAAGATCCACAGCTTTGTCCTCTGGCAGCGGTTGGGAGTTGGCCAACCCAAAGTCAATCAACGTCTACGAACACGCACAGCCATCCCTTTACAATCGAATACACTCGCCCCACTTTCAACGTGATTACGCACGACATCAGTCGCATCATCACTGGTCAGCATCATATTGGACGTTGTCAGGTCTCCATGCACAATCTCGGCATCGTGCATCTTGGCAATCGCTTCGCCAATGGCATAGGCCTTTTGAACGGCCACTGGACCATACGTAGGGTCTGCATGACAATCCAGAGGTGTTACAGTGACGCATCGTCAATCTTTACAGTCATCCCGTATCCGTCAAATTACCGTACCCAGCTTAAACGCTCGTCGCAAATAGTCCTTTAAACTGCCACCAGAGACTTTTTCCATGTACAGACGGCTCTTGTCCTCATCGACCAAATAGATGGCGGGCGTAAGCACACCAGCCCGACGACACTTTAGAATGCAGCGAACTTCCTGCACCAGGCGACGATGGGACAGCTTCTTGTCCAACACTGGCAGCCGGTAGTGCTTCTTAACGCGCTCTTTGACGATACAAGCGCGGCCAACCAGGTCCGTTTCGTACACTTTCTACGGGATTCAAAACAAACAGCTTAGATGCTCTCGACGACAAGAGATGAGGATAGACGCAAGCTGCGTACCGCCTCGGCGCCCTGGCTGATTAGCTGCCAAGTGGGTTCCGTCATTAGCGACGTGAGGTGGATGTAGAGCACAATTTAACCAATCAGTTTGTTAGAAATCGAAAACATTAAGGTTGGATTTGTGGTGAGTTTATGGTTACAGTCACAGAGAGCCCATAATAGCTATTTTATTACAGGATGGTCAAGACAACAATTGTTGTAATGGTGGTGAAGTTTTTAATTAAAAATCTTTGCTCCAATATATTGGTGCGAAAAGCTTTGCTTCAATATAGAGTGGAAACAATTATGACGAGCACTATCATTTTTAATCGTAATAACATTGTTTCCAATGGCTTGAATAATACATTTAGATTCAACTTTACTGGATCAAGCGTGAATTTCAAAAATCAAGAAATTGCTTTATCGAGCCTGCAAATGTACAATTCGCAATTCAATATTAACGGGAGTTTGTATAGCAACAACACGTTTAGCGTTTTAGTTCCAACCGCAGCAACCTATCAAACGGTTTCCATTACGCTTCCAAATGGATACTATTCGTATGAAGATATATCAAACTACATCGAGTCTCAGTTAGTTAGTATCGGTGCATACTTGATTGATTCTCAAGGTAATAACGTTGTATATATCGCGATGAGAGAAAATGCAACGTACTATTCATGCGAAATTACTTGCTTAGCAACACCAACCTCTGTTCCAAGTGGATATTCACGTCCATCGACTGGTTTGTATATATTAAATGGAACAGGATTACCAACCGCCACTAATACTCCTCGAATCACTGTTTCAAACAACGGATTTTCAAATGTGATAGGATTTTCAGCTGGAACATATCCTTCAAGCATTCAAACAACAAATCAAGTCTTTTTGAGCAATACCTCCCCACAAGTTAATCCAGTCAGCAGTTATTTAATTCGTTCTAATCTCATTAACAATCGGGTTAGCACACCGCCTGATATTCTGACTTCGTTTAGTCCTCAAGGGACATCAATTGGTCAGTTGATCTCAATTCAGCCACCTGAATATCAGTGGCTTTCGATTAACGATGGAGCATACAGCAATATTACTCTGAGTATCGTTGATCAAGACTTTAATAATGTTAAATTTGAAGACTCCAACTCGTTGATAATGCTATTAATTCGTGACAGAAAACAATAATTGTAATATTATATAGAGCTGTGCTTAGAGAACTTCAAAATGTTTCCGAATTTTAAATCTCTCCGTGATCGAAAAAATAAATTGAAGCAACTCGCTGAGGAGAACAGTGCGGAGCTTCAATTAGCACGCATAAAGAATGATCGATACAAACTAACACAATGGGTTCTGATCTGGATCAAACGATAGATACTTCGACGCTTCAACAATTGCTAAGGAAAGTAGCCTCAACTGCATCGCAAGTAACTCCGTCAATGGTAACGATGGGAGTACAAGCAACACCTACAATGACTTCAGCGGGTATACAAGCCGCTCCATCTATGAGTTCAACGGGCGTACAATCAGCTCCATCTATGACTTCAACAGGTATGCAGGCAGTACCGGTAATGACACCAACGGATAGTCAATATGATTTAGCTGATATTGGAGATGAGGAAGACTCCTTGAGTGATATTGATGATACACAGAGTACATATGACTTTGGGACTCAAGTTGAAGCAAATGATTTCAACTTTCAAAAAAATGCTCGAGACAAAATAATTAATCAATACACCATTAACCCAACTATTATCGGAAGAAAAGTTAATCCGATTCTAAATTCTGGTACTCCAGATAAAAACGTATATATTGGGACGGATGGTAAATTATTTAATGTAAATAACGGAAAGTTAGCAAACAAAGCACTAAATAAATATGATTGGGTTGCAACGTATGATTACTTATTGAATCTTATTGACATTGAGACAAAAGATACTGCTATTGGCTCGTCACATCAGTTTGGATTCAACATTGAGTCTGGAGCATATGAAGTACTTCGTGATATTTTGATGAACAATACCTTTCCAGAAGGTACTAGATTACCTATTCCATATAAGAAGGGAAGTAACCCACATGGTGGCTATATTCCAGTAAATGGAGGTTATCGAGTGAAATTAATGGACGGAAACTTGAAAGTTTTTGATGGTGATCGAGCAAAAGCTAACAGCCAAGTCTCATGGGAATCTACACTTGATATGTATATCAAACTTTTGAAGCAAAATAACATCTCAATCAATCAATCACCTATGTTTATAAATCCTGACTCAAGAACCTACGCTAACAGTATTACTAATATTCAACCAGTAGATCCAAATGAAAAGGTTATTTCAGATAGCAATAATCAAGTGAAAGATATTCTTATCAGATTATACAATGGCAATCCTTGGTTAGCGGATGAGAAGGCATTTCTTGAAGGGCCAAAGATAGGGAAGAAAACATATTACCTTGGTGAATATGCAGCAATCATGAGTAAGAAACAGAAGGAAATTAGTCCGTCTATAAAGAGTCGTGTTGATAAAAATGCTAATTGGCTAGGAGCGCTAAACTACATTGTTGATAAATATGGTGACCGTCTTGTATCGGAGGATATTACACTAAAGTCAGTCAATCCAAAACGATTTCAAAGAGCCCTCTCGATTGACTCCATGAGTGGTTTTGGTGTTGCAGGCGTTAAAGGACGTCGAAGCATTCTAAAACATGATTCGATAAACTTCAAGGTGCTCGTGGTTTAGGTAATGATAATCGTCGTTTGGAAAGAGAATTAAAATTGATTCGGCGAGCTTTTTGATTGACTTTAATATATGATGCATTCGAAAATTATTAAAGTACGATATCCAAACCTTAGAGGTAACTCAATTAAATCAGCTGCTCATACTAATCAAGAAAGATTACTAAAAACACTAAATCATTTAATGATCAAAGAGAGTACTAACGGTTCGAGTAAAGAGAAAACTATGATGAAAGGATCAGGAATTGAAGGTTCGAGGGCTTCCACCACTAAAAATAAAAAACATAAGACATTTGCATTGTAGAGCTGAACATTTATTTAATTTTTTGAAATTCCTTTTATTTCTTGAAATATACATAATTTATGCAAATATGAACTCTTACGTTTCGGTCAGTTGTGACGGGTTAACAGATGCTCAAAAAAAGAAGTTTCTAAAGACATTGAAAGTATCGTTCACTGTTCTCAGGTTAAAGGCTCTTCAAAGAAGTTAGCCCTTCATCCAGAAAACGCGAAAAAATGTAAAAGGCTGCTCAAGCTGGGAAAGGAGTATCAATTGTGTTTTCACCAGGTGAAATTGCTGCATCGCTAAATATGGATGGAGATGCTCTTACGGGCTCTGGAATGAGTGAAGGGTCGCTATGGAGTTGGATCAAAGATAAAGCGTGGCCTTGGTTGAAAGAGAATGTTTGGCCTGTAGTTAAACCATTAGTGTCTGGTGTTGTTGATCAAGGCGCTCAAGCGCTTGGAGCCTATACTGGGCAGCCTGGTTTAGTAAACGCTGTTCGTGGTGAGGTGAAGAATTTAAGTGGTGTTGGTATGCCAAAAAAAGGATCCCCTGAGATGAAAGCTAAGATGGCTAAACTACGCTCAATGCGAGAGACTGGAGGATCTTTCAGATTGTCATAAATCACCAGTATCTACTTGTGTAGGGATGACATAAGTCATTTCTTTCATATAGAAGTTTTCTATATTTTTTTTCGATTTCATCAAACGGAACATTGAAGACATCCTCTAAGCGAGATTGGTACCGTCTAACAGCAATTAGATACTTGAATTTCATATACGGATTTATTTGAATCAATTGATGCTTGATGAGGTCGAATTCGTTGATCGTGTTAATCTGACTCTTATATATATGTAGCTCGTTCTTTTCTCAGCGAATATTCTATTCTTCTTATGAATAATAGATAGTTCCTTCTTATACATTTGTATTTGAATGATGTTATGGTGTTGAGTGCAGTAATCCCCCTTTTTTGCTTCTCTGGTGCATTGTGTTTGTTTTTTGGTGATGTATTTGCACATCTTCTTCATCTATATTTAGACCAATATTGTTTCTCCACTGTTGACATTCTGTTCTTGTTAACCAATCTGAGATTGTCTTGTGGCTCCCAAGTGTTGAAGCTGTCGTCATATCCAACCCATTTGACTAGATACTTGTGCTTACCATTCTTTAGTGTTTTATGATCAACAATCTTGCTAACCTCCCAGATTTGATTATTTTCAATCGCTGCTTCTGATTGTTCTGCTTTTACAATTTTCAAGTCATTAATTGGTTTGTATAGGACATGGTTATTCTTTGATTTGATACGCATCTTTTTAATCCATCTAATCCAATTACTTCGTACACGGCCTTTGAAAATCTCGCACCTTCTTTTTCAAATGGCTTCGGATTTAAGCGATAACGTACAATAGAACCAGTTGGAATGCCTTTTTGTACTTGCTTAACCACTCGTTTGTTGTGTTCAATTTCGTCAAAAATAACCCTCCCTTCCATTTCATTTGGTGTAGCATTTATGGATGAATGAGTGGTATTGTTGTAGTTAGCGATAGCATCATCTAAAAGCTTTTGTGTAAGCTTCTTAAATAGTATCCTGCATCTTTGTTAGTCTTGCCTTGATCGTTCGAATAAAGCGATCTATCTTTCCAAGCACTGTATGATCTCCTGGAATAGAATTAGCATGGATACTTGAGTTTCTGTCAAAGAACTTTTCGACCGTTTGATTTGTAAATTCAGATCCATTATCCGACATCAATGCTGACACTTTATGCTCTGTAATGAATTGATCGATAGCTTTTTGAACCGTAGCCGCTTGTTTGTTTTTCAATAATTTTGCGTATCCAATTCGGCTGTTAATATTAACCGTTATCAATATAGGTTGCTTCTTCCAGAATGCAAGATCCATTAGCCATTCGTTGGGATTATTGCTTGTGATTTTGAATTCGGGATACTTTTTATTCTGATTTAAATATTGTTGAATGCTACTTTGTGTCTTATACCATTCTTTGACTTGTTTTAACGTTATATTTTTATCAATTGCTTTTGCTTTTTGGTATAGCTTAGTTGCACCTATGAATCCCGTTTTTGGATCATAATAGAGCTGAGTAAGTAGAGAGTCCAAATTATACTATTTGAATGATAATTTTCGTTTGAAATTTAACGTTGTAGTTACACGTTGAGTTTTATTATTAATTTTAATTGGACATACATCACTCAAATCAAATTCTAATTCCTCACCATTATAGAGTTCCAAATATTTTTTGTAGGTATCATTTTCAAGAAGCTTTGATGGGATGCCTTTACATCTGATATGAAAACCTTCTACATCATTACCATCGCAAGCAAGTATATCCAAATAACTCTTCTTACCAAGAAAGATAGATTCTTTAGCATAGACATTACCTTCTGATCCTTCAAGATCGAAATCGACGTGAAATTGTCCCATTTGCTTACCAATTAACTCTTTGTTTATACTTTGTCTAAAAGCATCTGCAAGTCTACTGACAGCATCGTAATCGATGTGCATAGAGTCTGTGTCCTGGTACCATATCTTAGCATCAATATCTTCTGCTAAGCACATCACTGTATTCAAATATGTTTACTACTATCCAATACTTGTACTCCTAGATGAGCTGGGCTAAAATGTTCTGATAATGCCTTGTGCTCTTCAAACAATGCTAAATCATCTGTAATTGGTGTTCTAGAGATCATCTTATTAATATTTTTGATAGTATATTCAAGAATACTTTTCTCATCACTAACCAAAACCTTTTGCTTAACAATTGGCTTCAGAATTAGTTTACCATACGCTGAATATATTAATAATTTGATACTGTTTTGAAGTGGATTGCCTTCTTTTTTTAATTTCAGTCGCTCCTCAAATAGTGATTTGATTGTCAATACAATTTGATTATTGAATCCTTCATTCCAATAAACACCTTCCATAATTGAAATTTTAACATCCTGGAATTCAAAAATATCTTCAAGCGCTCGTTTACCAACAATCATTGTCTTACCAATAATATCATTTGTGAAGTTTCTAGCTCCATTTTCATAGAAGCTCAACAATGGAAAGTGTCGTTTCGTACCAATTGACTCAAATTTTACGCGAGCAATATAGTAGTCAGCATTATTTGGAATTGTATTTTGGAACCATTTAGGTTTTCCTCTAATGTATCCATCGAGTTCAGATTGTCCTGATGGATACAGAGATACAGCATCAAAATCTGCAAGCTTATGTTGTATATGGTGTTTCTCGTTGTCTCGAGTCATAACACGACCACCAACAATTGCATCGCGAACGAATGCTAGAACGTTTCCATTCATTGCATAACAATCATCAAAGCAACCCTCATTATGTTGAATAGCATAGGCTAATGAAGGCATTGACATAAAGCGACACACATTAATATTAAATCGATCAATAAACATTTTTCTAAACGCCTCAAAACAGTTTCGTAGAACATCAACATCTCTCTCACAATAGTGAATAGCATACTTTTCACAATCGAAATATTTATCATCACAAGCATTGATTTTAGTAGCATTAGCTATTAGTGTTACTTTTTCCTCATAGTAATCTAATAGATCCATTGGCCAAAGTAGTCGGTGATTATATTTGCAAACCAATTTATGTGGAAAGCACTCTTTTTCTAGTGCCTAATCATTGCACGATGATTTAAACATTTCGGGCATATCTGCTAATTTACTAGCAATGAAACTCATAGTATCCTTAATAACAATCTCACGACCATAGAAAAATCAATGAGCCTGCTTTAATTTTGTTCCACATTCAATCAGATTTGTATCATTTTTCCGATATGATAAGTGTCTAAGGATAAATCGACAGTCAAATCCTGCATTGTGAGCCCAAAGTAGATTACGACTCTTTCTAGGTAAGTCACTTAAAAACTTTAATTCACATCCAATTCCATAAAAGCTTTTTGTTTTACTAAATTGAATAGCATTGCTTTCAGTCTTACGTCCGATGCAATATGATACACAATAAGGAATGTGTTCATTATTTTCAACCAGAGTTTCAAAATCAAAATAAATAATATTATATTCATTAACCTCCACCCATTTTCCTTTTCCCTCGTCATCTTTAGTAATCTGTTTAAAAGGAGCGCGACCAACATTCAAAGCCATTCCATCCTTTTCTCCATTTGAATTTACTCTGCCAATTGCTTTGAAAGCACTTGCATTAAAATCCACTTCAGTTAAAGATTCAATCTTTTGATAGTTATTATTTTATAATTCGGGTACGTTGGTTTGTGTAATTGGATCTAATAGTGTTTCACGATGATGATATAGATAACTGATTACCTCATAACTGTCAAGTAATTTAATGCGATTGGATTTTAAAGGATGCTTTTTCCTTTTTAACTATAAAATCAGCTCGCTGATGTTGTTCAACTAATTTAGGATTATCAAGAGCTGCTTTGGTAATGTTAGTTGGTTTGATAGCAAATAGATGCTGTCCAACAGAACCTAATTGTATAAGATTTTCAGTTTTAACTCCGTAGACAAAAATGTTGTTATCAACTCTACCTGTATTAATCTTTGGATAGTATTGTTTCACTGAGATGTAAAGGTTGAATGCATTAGCTGTCTTGCGAATGAAATCAACAGTAGCACCTGAATTGAACATTGTTTGTGAGATACTTCTTACGATTGTTTCATCAACACCAGCTTGAGTTAGAGCAAATAGAAAGCAAGGTGTTTCTCTTTGCTCTTTATATGAATTTTCTTCTACAATAGTCCTTTTAAACCTATCTTCCCAATCATCATAATAAACATGGAAATCATTTAAATTGTAATTTGCTTTAGTTAGATAACGAAAGAAATTCTTTCTCTCAGATCGAGAGTGCTTTGGATTTTTGGATTGTTTAACCATTCGATTTCAACTGTTGATGTTGGAATAATGTCTAAATCAACATCGGCTCCAGAACTATATTGATTCTCTTCAGTGATATATAGATTATCAATATTAATTAGTCTATCTTGTAGATGATATGTTTTTAAAACGGATCCATTCTCACCTTTAGAATGCAGTAAAAGTCTTTTATCGGCTGGATCTACAATGTCTTTGAAGATACGCTCGAAACGATTCAATTGCATTTCAACTTTACCTCTTGTTTTATTGATAGCTTTTAGACTAGCTGCGTCATTGTTTAGCTTAACCTTACGGAGTGTCTTCACAATTGTTTTTACTTTGTTTTGTTTGAATGTATTGACAACGTTCTCCATATTGGAGGTTGTCATTTTCCAATTTACCTCTAGGTTGTGGGACTTAGCGAACTTATAGATATCGCTGCGGGTCTTTTGAGCCTTTTTTAGATTATTTGAGATTGGCATTTTGAAAATGCTTATACATACTAAGTAAAACGTAATTCAAGATGACAATGTCTTTGTATATATTGTGATTAACATTGTTTGTAAGCAAAAAAAAATTATTAGTCAGTAGTTTGGTAAATTAGTTTTTTAAGCTAAATACTTCTGTTTCCTCTCTTCTCGATGTGTTTGATCATACTCTTTTTGCTTCTGTAGGATTTTCTCTCGGTTCTTTTGATAGTAGCGCTTCTTCGCTGCGATTATTGATTCCTTGTTCTTCTGATAAAGTTCTTGAGTGTAAACCATTTTGTTATCTTGTTATCTTGTTATACTATATAGAAAGATAATTCAGGATAACAAACTAATTAATTCACGATTGAATGGTTATGCAAATTAGAATTTTCTGACAGGGGGTGCCCTTGATGCTTTTGAGTAAAACTAATGATACTCTCAGAGCGTCTGATAGGTTCGATTGAAGGCTCTGGGTGGTTTGTGTGCTTTAGTGTTTTCTACCCATCGGTACCATAGGATGGAGCTTGTCAAAATTAGATTTTTTATTTATTTTTTGTCTCTAATAGTGTAGGGATGGGGGCCAATGAGTGTGTATGGAGAGTGGCTAGGTTTGGGTGCAAATGTCGCTTTATCATCATATACTCTTATATGCTTTTTTTTCATGATACCTTTTTCACATTTTTTGTGTAATGACCAAACCTGCATTATACATTTTGGTGGACATTTCTTATGCTCCGCAATATTAGACTTAGCCAACCCACTCCACTGCAGCCCAGCTTTCGTTGGATATATTGTGTGAGCTGTACCTCATTTTTTCAGTATAAACTCAAAATTGAAATGGAAAGCGAATGTCGAAATGATGTTCGACAATAGCTGCACGAGTGCAAGTATATTCTATTCTTTAGAATAATAATAGCTTTATAAGGACCTTTCAGGTCTTTGCAAAAACATTACATTAAGGACTGTAAGGAGCCTCGCGTTGTGCAAGTACACGATTTCGCGACTACTTAAAGCTTGCAGACAAAGCAGCAGACTCACATTTGGCACCTCCATCTTATATTTGGAACCTCCCGCAACACATGCGACTTATATTCACACCATAAACCCCTTTTAACATGAAGGCATGGGAGCGAAACAGAGTATTGCGTACGAAGGTAACGAGGCCACGCGAGTGGTCCGACAAATCGCTGACAATTCTGACTCTGCCGTCGTTTTTAAGTAACGAGAACGCGTGCGCTGCCGTCAAGGAAGGGGTGGTGGACTGTGCGATGTACCTTTTGAGTCGTCGACACTAAAATCATCTACGTCCACTTTGACCTGCTTCCCAAGCACGGTATTCACATGTTGGTTAGTACATAGAGCAACAGTCTCTAATCTCCGAGCAAAAAGACGGATTTCACGCTTTACTCACATTTCAAACAGCTGTCCAATATGAAGGATTGGCACTGATCATAATGTTAAACTAAAAACTTCTTTGGTGGTTGGTTTCGAGGATTGCAGGGCCAAGGGCATGCTCACCTGCGTAGTTGCATTGGTTTCACAACAAGACCGCTGGGAAAATTAGAAATAACCGCAGCTTGACGATACGACTAGCGTAGCCGGTAAGTAAACAGATCCTCTTTTACGCGGATATGCAAGGTGGCATCACGAATGCCAATTTGACTCAGGCTATGCGCAGGTTAGGTAAGTTCTGTTCTTACAATGCGTCTTTTTCTCCTTCACAACTTTGCAGAGCAAGACGGCATGGCTACGGCCGAGGACCGGCTGTGTCAAATTTGAAGCAGACAGAGCACGGTTGACAAGTAATTTATGATATTGATTCTTTCGAAGGTAACGGTGGGCAATACGGATTCATTGCAAACAAAGCAAATGGAGACTGCGGACAAGCAAGTAAGGTTCTTGTGCGTGGGTCGGCTCGATTGCTATCACCAGAGAGGTGTACTGGCCGATGGTGCTAAGGCTATAATTGAAGAAGACTGAAATACGCGTATACCAAAGCCTGGTCGTGCTGCGAGAAAATCGTACATTGAACAAATTAAATGAGTTATGTACGATCCAGCCACAGAGGCTCTGAGTCAAACGGTGCAAAGCAACACGCGCACCAAATGTTTTGTCTAAACACATAAAAAAATGGTCGACCCATGCTCGGTGTTAAAAGCGAAGCTGACGTCGTGTGTAGCAAAGTCGTGGAAGAAGCTTTTTGAAGGTCGAGCTTCGGGCGAGGTTTAGGCGAGGCTTGGGCGGTGAGTGGGGTGAAGTTGGTAAGGGAGGAGGAGTTTTAGATGCTCAAAGCAAATTGAGAAGTGATCTCAAGTGAAAAGTTTTTACAGGTTCTTGTCTTCGTACAACCTATCTGGTGGCTTTCAGCCTTTTGCTGCCACCACCTCAAAGGTATCATTCTCCCTTTTTGAATTCGACTACATATACATTTTGGAGTTTTTTCAATCCAAAAAGCGGGGATGGGACATCTGGACCCTGCTTCTTATCAAAAACCATGCAATTACCAATACATAAGGATAGCACCAATGCATATTTTTTTGGCCGTTACCGGTAAACCTGCCGGTGGCGGCGAATATGTCACATGACCTCCGTTTAAAAAAATGCCTGTTTATGAATAGAATTAATAATTGGGGATTCATAACATAAGTCAGAATATCAGCTCTAAATCATCCACGAGCTTCCAAGTGGCCCCACGCTTGGTTTCATCAAACCACAAAGTTTTATATAGTTACTTTTCCTTGTACTGACGGTGTTCAATTACGGCTATGACAAGATTTCCTTAGATGCGTCAGCCTACTTGACCTCATTGACCTTCTGCCGACGCTTGGGGTCTTTACTATGCGGCTCAACGGCTAATATGGAGCACTGGATGCAGCTATATTTCCTCGATTATCTTTTCTTACAGGAGCCTCGCAAAAATTTCCTACTAGGACAAATTTTACTTGGCGCGGGCTTTTTTGATCGAGCGAAAAACTTTGTGACGGACGTCCCAACATATTCCTTCCAGAAGCACCGTATCGCAAATCTTGGAGTCTTCAATGTCTATTTTTGTCGAATGATACTCCATGCACTCTTGTTCTTCGCCCATCTGGTCATGTGCGACATTGAGATCAGTATCTTGAGGTTGCAGAAACGCTTTTGTTTAACTCGTAGAATCTCGATCTATTGCCACGTCATCACACAAGGAAAATCTTCTTGATCTGCTTAAAACGGTGCCATGCCAATTGTAGAGTGTACGTGTCGATTATAGGCTACCTCCGCCAAATGCAAAAAGTCGTCTCGATCATTCTGTACTGGGTTGACGACACCTGAGAGGTAATCTACAATAAAGCAGTTAGTTTTAAGCCTTTGTCTATCCGTTTATGGCCTGGAAGCCGAAGCCGAATTGTTTTGTGTTTTCACTGCAGACACGATTGCTTGCCATAACTTAAATGCTAACTTGATGTTCCGATTGGACACAATAGTTTGGCTTACCATCGTCCTCCGAATTTACTTTCATAACGACTTTTGCAATTTCTGCAATACGGTCAGCTGTCTTCATAGTGATGAACATCTTTCTATTTGTTGAGCGGTTATCACGATTCGTGGTGGCATCAAAATAGCTTGTGCTCTCCGGTATAGAAACGATGATTGCCTGCACAATGTCGACCCATATGTCTCTTGAGACACCCAGAGACTGAAGTAATTCTGGCGCTTTAGTACGCCTAGCTTTGTAGCACTGACACCTTTCGCATATGTTCACATGGTGCTGGACGTACTTCATCACTTTTTAGCCAGTAGTACCTATACGTCCGGCCAAATGAGTCCTTGAAAGCCCTGAAAGATTGCCGTTGCAAAGTCGTGGTTTCCACAGATTACGCTTTGTTTAGATCTGTGTCGTCTGAAATGTATAGGCGTAAAGTCTTGTCTTCGCGTTTTGGCTTTGCAAAACACCATCCTGCGGTGAGTACTTTGGTAGGCTTCTCGGAAATATACTGTTGGTCTCTGTTCATCGCATACATTGTCTTTGTGGATTGAGCAACGATAGCCTTGTTCGTCCCGATTATCGTCGAAACTTTGCGATTCTTATCCGCTTTCTGTAGCTCCTGTAGGCTAGGTCGGACAGACTTACTCTCACATTTCGAATTGCGTGACACCGTGTTTGTCACACCGGGATTGAATTTGAAACAAAGCCAAAAAAGCAAGCTCATGATTCGTCGAGCTACTTCGCGGTTTGGAGTTTCCTACTTTGGGATCATTGGATACTTTTGGGATCCTTTCGACCATGAATGTTCGATTGAAGAGTTACACACGCCATACTTCTCGTGCATGTGGATTGCAAGTAGCTCTGTCCAGAACAACTTGAAAGCTTAACTCAGCTGGCTTCATTTTCCAACCAGTAAAAGCAATTCGGTGCTTTTCCTCCGACTTCGTATGATTCAAGATCTACCAATCGCAAATTTGAGGCATCCATTCATATACCAAATCGTTTTAAAAATACGGAAGACTTAGAACAGGTGAAAGCGCCCAGCGAGGCTTGAGTTTGGTGAAGCAGCGTAAGGATCGTCTGTGGTCTCGATCTTTTTCTCAAGGTAATTTTCTATTATTATTGTTGTGAAGTGATCCTGTAAATAGTCCAAGTCCTTGCAGAGGCTTGAGACATAGACTGCAGGACGTAAGAAGCACTTCATTTGCTTCTTCGTCTTGCGCACAGGCCTCTCAGCAATGATACCGCACTTGTCGGGGTCCATTTAGCCGACGCCTTATCAGACGCGTCTACTGTCTCCGGATCTCATCTGCCCATAATTTGCACTTTGGATACTCGATGGTAAGTTGTTGTCTTTTACACCGTATTGTTTGGTGCGAGCCTTAATTTTTCAGCGCCCCATATGACCGAACATTGAACTTGTGATTTTAGAAACCTTATGGGCTGAGGATAACACAGGATGTGTAAATAGCCAGTTAGAGAGAAGAAGAATGATAGCCTACAGAATGATAGCAGTAGAGAGCGGAAATCCACTAGCTAGGCTGTAACGCGACGAAAAATCAAAAGCGTTTTTTGTTTAATAACACTTCTCAACTGGCTTTAAGCAACTAACACTTTTCCTCCTTTATGCTTTTCGCCCGCTCGCCGCCTAAGCCGTGTCCGACGACCGAGCATTAAAGAGGATTCCTCCGCAACTATTTTACATGGTAGCTTTTGAAGTGTCACGCTCTAAAGCTCAAGGCAAAAGTGCGTGCAGTCACATAGCGGAAAGCGAGTCATCTTGTAATTGGTGCTATCGACCACATCGCGGAGAGTACTATATAACAAAAGATAATCGCTCAGCAAAAATTAAATGTTTAAGTGTTGGTAAGCGTGGCTGCACGCTAGCGTTGTACAAACATGTGATACTCATTCAGGTGGTATGTAGTTTAATGTTTTTGTCGTTCGGAAAATCCCTGACCGTTACTCAACAGCTTCTAGATAAGTTACCCACTTGGCTTTGCTTGATCAACATTTTTTACTAC
Source organism: Plasmopara viticola (assembly GCA_001695595.3). Taxonomy (NCBI): domain Eukaryota; phylum Oomycota; class Peronosporomycetes; order Peronosporales; family Peronosporaceae; genus Plasmopara; species Plasmopara viticola. Next base: position 294,529 of record MBPM02000087.1, read on the forward strand.
TGAGCTGTTTTGTCCGGCTTCGTTACATGGGAAAACGAAAGAAAAGTAAACTTACAAATCGGTTTGTAAACACCACTGAGATCTGAATAAGCCGTGACAAGGAGTTCGAAAAGCTTAAAAAGTCCAACGGTAAATCAGCTGAAGCTCATTCAACTTATACATCGAAATGCCGGATCAGAAGGACTCAAAGACCTGGAATTGAGTCCGTGACATCACCAAAAAACCGAAGCACCGTATGCAGCAGACCTGCGTGCTTTTGAAGGCTCTTTAGGCCCCTTTTTTTGACAAGTTCACTTTTGTTTCGATTCTTGAAGCTTATTTAAGGTCGGACAGATTATGCAAAGAGCGCCGAGAAGTCCAGCAAGTTTGGCTCAACAAGAGGACGTACGGCTGAGCGCCAATCTTCAAACCGAAGACCTATCAATCATTTTGAATCAGCACGCTCGACGACAAAGAATCTTTCCAGGATTCTCGCTTTTAACTTTTTGAGCGTCGATCTCGCAAGATACGGCAAGTGCCAATGGCCAAGCGTAGTCAAAGATCTACTATCTACGACGTTACAGAGAAGTACATCTGTGTGAAGCCGTATTCAATTTCTACTTCTATGATGATGGTAAGTGTGTTGTGGACCAACCACAATGCCGTTCTTGAACACACAGCAACCATAACATATTTAAGTTAAGGAGTGGCGCTTCTCTATAATCATGTATGCGAACGTCTACCTTGTTTTCAGGCCAGAAAGCTCGAGCATCAATGGAACTGAAAGCTTGACGGAAGCATTTGTTTCAATCAACTGTGATTTAGATCACATAATTCTCTGGTAAATCGATTTTACGGGTGAGTATCCAGTGTTAGCCTCGGCATCCCTTATAACAGAGTGCATACACCATGCACATCTGATCATGTGTCATTAAAGATAACCATTAATGCTTTGATATAGAACAAAAGATTTTGATTATTGTATCCTCTAATGTGCAAAAGCTTAAGTTTTACATCACACAATGATCGCCATCGTTGAGGCTTAGCTGTCTAAGATTCAAAGCATAATTTCTCGTAAGGACTAAAATGCCATAAAGGGGCGTTTGATACAGGTCTTAAGGAACGGCTGAAAAGGCATCAGCTGTGCACTTTTCATGAAAGCCAGCAAATATTTCCGGTTGCCTTTCGACAAGTGGAGAAGATAAATCTACCCCAGAGCCCTCGCGAGTGTTAGAATCTCAGCATTCACGTGGGGGTAAAGTCGACTTCGAATTTATATTATGTCTAACCCATCGCCAGCATTCGTCTTCATCTCGTTTCTTGAGAGTAGTCTCTTGTATTGAAGCGTCGTATGTAAGGCACCCGAGAGT